>LS819829.1:48612-106332 GCA_900490955.1 Micoletzkya japonica
CCCCCCCCTTCTACATTGCCATCCCCGCCCTTGCTTACCTCTTCCACGTCCTCTTTCTTTTCCCGTCAAAGTATTCTCCTCCCTCCCTTTCTAATCATAGATTCTTGTATGACACAAATGAGATCTACGAAGTAACAATACATCGCATTTGCTCATCAACCGACAAGTGGTGTACAACATTCTGTTATTTACTACCTTTCACTGATTACTGTAGCTCTAGAATCGTTTGAGCCGTTTCTTTTTTTTCGTTTGTGATGGTGTGTTTTGTTTTGTCTGATAGTACACTTATTCTCTCAACAGTGTCTTTTTCCCTTCTCTGTACGATTGCTCTTCATCCATTTATTCATTGCCTTTTCGTATTTCTCCTCTTCCGGTATTCACTCCTAGTGCCTTTTCTAGTCCGTCAAATCTCTTGTGATTTCCCCCTTTCCACTTCTAACCCTTCCTAGCCACTTTTCCCTTCGAGGAATACCCGTTCGCTAATCGTCGCTTGTCCTTTAGACATTATCCGTAGATTACGGTAACTACAGTATCCCCCGAGATAGTTCACTTACTGTTCAGTGCATTCCATGAAACATACGACAACAACTCCTTTTCTTGCTTTAAACTCGGATGAATGAATGCTAATAAACGTGACACTTTATCGTGTATCAACGATGTTACAGAGGTTTCCCTTGCCTGTTCCTATTTCATAAACCCGCATATTGCGTAACTAAACCCCTCTCAATACACAGATGTCCACTCCATCGGCTGCCCTCAAGATTGACCACATTCCCTTCGGATTCTTTGAACTCGAATTGGTCGGATACTTCTCGCAGTTTGGAAAGGTCGTCCGAGTGAGGGTACCCAGGAATAAGAAGGTACGAGGGGTACTGTAGCTTTCATTTACGCCAGTACGAGGGTATTATAGCTTTCCTTCATGTGCATTGCATCGCGCACTGTAAAATAAGCATTTTATGGCAAACAAGAGGCTTATATTATTAAGCAGTGAAAGTATTATCCTGTCAGTTAGCTTGAGAGTATCTAGAAGCAGAACACACCATCATGGTCACACGTTGTTAACTACGAAACGAAAATGCGTACGCAGCACTGGATTTGGTGATGAAATTGTAAGCAAACAGCTCTAATTGTAAGACTAATGTAGCAATGAACATATAAATATGTGCGAGGGAAAGGAAAGAAAAAATATTGTCAAAGTATACATAAGAGAAAATTTATACATTGTTGGTTGTGGGGTGAATGCCTTAAAATCGATGCAAAGTGCTCTGCTCGGTTACTGTAACCTGTAGAATGCTTAAAAAAATCAAAAAGGTCACCGGAATATCTCTCTAAAAGAGCCATCTAATGCAGAAAGGAAGGTGAAACAGAGAGAGGAGAAAAAAGGGAACCAACCACACGCGAAAGACGAAGGAGAATGAATGAGAGGGAGAATGAAGGGGGGGGGGTGAAGGGGATGGGATGGGAAGAGTTCTGAGGATGAAATAGCCCATCTCGGATGTGTGTCATGTGGCGCAGTGGCTTATCCCAGTGGATTTGTCCCCCTGAACCCAATTCTGAGTTCAGAGTTGCCCCTGGTATGCATGATATGCAAATAGCCGACAGCCTTTGACGCATTTCCTTCACTCACCCCTGCGGCCTCTATCTATGCATGCACGTATCCAATCCTAAATCCGCATTACGAACAACACTAGAGGGCATGTTTTCTCTTGTCTTTCCAAAGCAGCGCTGATATACTCGTGAAGTAATTCTGAACGCGCTCTAATCTATGGATATCGCACTTCTGATAGGGAGAGTTCCACCCTCTAAGATTGGACGAATGTATATCTAGAATGGAACAGACATTTATACAGACAAACAAACGGACAAAATTTGCAGTGATTTGCCAGTAAGAAGTAAACAAAAAGTGTGAATGTCAGACGGGCAACCACAAGGGATGGGCCTACGTGCTGTTTGATGACAAGACTGTCGCACAAGTGGCAATGGAGGCCATGGACGGATATCTCATGTTCGAGAAACGCCTCAAGTGCAAGGTTCGTGCTTACCGTCGTAGGATCCGCTAGTTATGCATATATATCGAGGAAATATTATTTTATTTTATTGTATTTCTCAGGTTCTGAACGAGGACGCCGTACCCGAGTCGTTGAAGAAGGGACCGAGAGTGGTGGCACAGCCGCATAAGGGAGCCAGCACGAGGAAGCACGCGAAGGAAGTGGGTAAGGAAAGGACTGGAGAACAGGAGGACAAGGCCAAGGTTCGTGGGGCGAGATGCATATATTTATGATTTTCTGTTATCGTTATTATTTATTATAGGTTTAATAACCTAATTTTTATTGCCGCTGTCAGTATAAATAGCGCCTTTGTAGGCAAGACGGGCCAAGGCGAGAGCAAGTCGAATGAAGAAGTTGGAGGGATTGGGAGTGGAATACGGAATGGAAGAGAGCTCGAAGATGGACACGAGTGAAGTGATCGTGGAGGAGGAGGAACAGGAGAGCAGGTTGGGGAGGGGGGGCGAAGGGGGTACTGTAGTCACGATTGAATAACGAAACGTGTACTGTATGCATGCAAGTCGTCTGACCAGTTCCAATTTTCGCTTTTTGTTCTCCGTACTTGTTTTGTATGGCTCTTTTGCATGTCGTCATCCCTTCTTGTTTCAAATGCTTATCTCAGCGAGACACGATAGATAAGAGGGTTCGCAGACACCTCACAACATGATAACAGAGACATTCAGAGTGACTCCGAAGCCGAAGGGTGTGAAGAAAGGAAAGAGGGAGGTCACCCCGAAGACTCCGCTTTCATCCAAGACCCCGCCGCTCAAGTCGAGGCTCCGATCCGCCAAGGCAAAGAAGGTCTAGTCTTCCCCTCTGTTAACTCGTTGTTGATTTGAACCCTCGTTCGTTATTTCTCGGTTGTTTTGTTGAGTTTATCGATGAATTCCTTTTCTGCTTCAACTTTATTTACATACAACAGCCATATTAGAGAGTAGATTGTGTAAATACAAGTAATAAATAAGGTACAAAATGGGGAAAAGGACCTGAACTTTGGTAACTAGAGCATACGATTCGCGTTATCGGTTTAGGAAACGGTAGTCCGTCCCCTTTGGTCGGCATAGATGTGACGCGAATGGTACGCTCAACTGGTAACTTGTGGGGGAAACCACCATTTAATCAAATCGGTCATTTCATCAACTTTGATCTGCATACGAGTAGTCTTGATGAAACAACGACCGGTGTGATGAAATGGTGATTTCCCACTTGGCGATGTGTACATCGGGAAGAACTAGGCCGAAGACGGACCGGGGGGAGGGGTGCTACTCGTCTCTTTACTGTCGCCATCATTATCGTCCTTGTCCTTCTTCTTCCTCACCTCTATGGATGGTCCACGTCGGGGAAACCTTCAACGATTATCGATTAGCAAAAATCATGGAAAATGTTTGCCAATTCCAAAGGCTACAATATGACTACAGTATACTTACGGGGGAGAAGACGAGGGGGCGAGGGGGGAAGGACGAAGGGTTCCGTCCTCTCCCAGAACGTATTCAGGGAGGGAATAGAAGGAGGACGAACGGGAGATGACCGGGAGGGGCGCCGAGGTGTCGGGGAGGTCGAGCACGGCACGCACCTACAACGGAGAGGATACTGTAGGGACAAGGGGTACGGTAGGGGTACCGTAGGTACAGCAGACAAGAGCAGAACTACCGTACCTCTTCCTCGTGCTTCCGTATACTCTCCGGGTCCGCGTTCTCCTTTTGGAAGGTCTCGAAGAGCTTGTTTATGTACCTGCACAGCTACCGTAGTCCACCTCCCCTACATTCCCCTCCCACCCTCTTCCATACAACCCCCTCCTCACCTCTGCTTCAGGTTGTACTGTCGCATGAGCTTCAGTCTACTCTGCAGATTGAACATTCTCACTCGGTTCATCTGTCTCTCGTAACTCTCCCACAGAGTCTCCGCCCGTCTCGAACCGTACTCTCGCACCTTAATACAGTACTCCGTAGCTTACACTAACCCTTTCAGCATATTCTAACGAGCGACAGTATAGATAAGGCCTCGAAGAGTACTCAATAAAGTAAGCCAACGAACCCTCTGCATTTGTTGTTGGTAGTTGTCCCTGAGCGAGTCTAAATGACTCTGTACATTCTCCATCCTGGCTGCCTTGTAGTCTCGGAACCTCTCCACTTGACCCGAGTATCCTTGCCGAAGCTGCTCCACCTCAAATAGATCATTTACGCACTCTCTCAATTCGAAATTAGTTCACTCATCCAAACTTGAATACAAAATAAATGGTAAACAAGATTTCGTTCCCTCTTCTATCGCAACCCCACCCATAAACCAGTCCTCTCCATATGTGCGCAGTCCGATTTAGAGATCCAAAGAAAACTATTTGGAACGGGTGTCCGGAGGGAATATTATAGTGAATTCCACATGTTTCCGGCGCAAAATATATAATTTCTGCTGTATTTGGTTCAATTCTACTTCAAAAGAACGGGTATCCGATGACAAAGCGCGTTTGAAGTACGGGTGTCCAGCTTAGAATCCAATAGGGCTGCCCAGGTATGGTCCTCTCGTTTCGTTCGCTCTTCTTGTATCTCAGCTTATAATTGCTTGACCACACGCTTCGGCGCAAATGAAATAAAGTAACAAAAGGCTAAATACGTAGCACCGTACTTGTTGATGGTAGCTGTCTCTGACCGCCTGGACCTTCTTGTTGTAGTTGTCGTGGATGGTCTCCATCTGCTTTTGTCGATACTTCTCCACGGCCTCGACCATCTTGCTCACTCGGGACATCCTCTCCGCCCGTTGGATCCACCACAGAATCGACTTCCTCAAGAGATATACGTTAATATTATTAGTAATCGTTAGTTAATGACACAGTGATATGCTCAAGGAAAACTCAGACAAAGAGAACAGTAACAATGCCAACCGGGATAGGATCCAGGTGATATTGAGAATGAAGGAGGCGGCACAGGCAAGCGTGGCTGTCATGAGACAACCGTAGAAGACGGATTCGAAGACGTCGAAGGAATACCAGAACGAGTAGTCGAGACGGAAGTGGGCTGTCTGCAAGGGGGTACTGTAAGAGGGAGTATTGCATAAGGGAGTACTGTAGTCGAGTGACTCGATTACGGTAGTGTAATTCACTAGAAGCGATCCTGCTATTAGTTCACGCTCCTACAGTAACCGACAGGTACCGTAACCGACCCCATTGATCACGCCGTCCTTGGTCGGTCGCACCACACAGACGTATCTCTCGATGAGATCGCGTCTCGCTTCGACAATGTGAAGGACACCTCCAGGCATAATCTGAAGGGAAGAAGAGGTTGTAAACGTTCGTAATGGATGTCGCTGATTGCTAAATCAGGCCCACCGTCTCACAAGGCAAACGATAGCAGATCTGCTAAATGAAACGAATATAAATGCAGCATACTGAACGAAGTAATCAGCAGCCACCCAATATTCCTCCAACCCGCTTACCCTATACGGTCCACTCTCGTTGGCCGTGTGAGCCTTGCCCCTCGCGGGATCGAAGCTGCCCAGGTATGTGGCTGGGCGGTAGAGCCTAATTATTCATTATCGATTATTGATTGATTATCGATTATTCATGGAAAGTTGACTCAAAATGGATAATTTAAAACGGATGAAGCTGCTCACCACCACTCCATAGTCTTAGCCACAGACGAGTCGCATCGCATGAATGCCTCCTTTCCCATTCTTGCTCTAGTCATGTCCTGGACCAATACTTTGGGTTGTGTGCACTGGGTGTTCTTGAGTGAGCAATTGATCTGCGAGGCGAGTTCGTCCTTGAGGGGAGAAGTCCACTGGAGGAAGCACGCGTCACACGACAACACCGTGTTGTTGCGAAGATCGATCGAGGACGGCTTGGCCCTGAATACAGACTACGGTATATTTACAAAGAGGCGCTAGAATTGCCTATGGAATACTGTAGTAGCCGTCCAAAAGATCGGAAGATTTTTTTTGTCAAGGTATCTTTCTGCAGCAGGCTACCCCCTATTTGAAAGCATTCCCCAACCACAGTACTTGCAACCGCTGTCACCTATATATGAAGTACTTTTACCATAACCATACATGGGAACGGAACCGACGGTCGGCTGGTCGGCCCCTTAGTTTGTAAAAAAAACTTAGCTTGGTAGGCGCCTTATTATTCCTGATCCCCCATCGGTAGGCTAACCGAAATCTCGAGTTATTCACTGGTAGGCTTTAGCGCAAAATAAAGGGCGGAAAAGGGCTGCCCACGTACGACCAGAATCAGAGATCTACAGTATAGAACCGACTGATACCGTTTAAAGAAGTCGATGGGAAGGGTGGCGAGTTGTGAGTGGGTGAGGGAGAGACGAGAGACGGTTGGGGGGAGGGAACCGTAGAGGGACGACAGGAGGGGAGAATCGCGGAGGGAGAGGGATTGGAGGGGGGATCGGGACAGAGAGGAGAGGTCCGCGTACTGAAGGGGAAATTAAAAGATGCAGTGATTACTCTATGTTGGCGAAAGGCGATAAGGCTATGTTATACTATAACCACTACCGGTACATAATTACTGTAGAATTAGGAATTCAAAATAGAGAGGTAACTCACGTGTAGCTTAGTACTGTCCAGCAAGAGTTCCTGCAGTCGGGGAAGATTGAACTGAGGAAGAGTAGAGAAGGAGGTCTCCGAGAGGTTGAGATGGACGAGGGTGGGATGGGAGAAGGGAGAGGAGAGGGAGGAGAGGGGAGAGGAGGAGAGGGAGAGACGGGAGAGGGAACGAGGGAGGAGGGAAGAGTTGAGGGAGGGGATGGAGGAGTAGGACAGGTCGAGGGATGAGACTGGGGGAAGGGACGAGAGCGATGAGATCTGCAAGGAGAGGAGATGTAGTCTTGTTAGATATAATTTATTAGGAGAAAGAATGTCTGTACTTCGCATTGCTACTTCGCATAAATTACATTACATTCAACTATCAATAAAGCAGTTGTTGAACATACCGCAGAGTACATACCTCGTTATGGGAAATATCGAGCGATTCGAGTGATTTGCCCCACTCATCGCACCCCGTGATGTCCTTCAGTCGATTACTCGATAGAGATAGGTGCCGTATGCTCTTCAGATCCTTGGTTAGCTTGCAAATCTGAATACATTCATGAACCAACCGTTGCAGACATACTGTGCTAAGTATTATGAAGTGTCAGAGGGGATTACTGTAAGTCTCTTACCTCGGTCCAGTTGTAAATTCGATTCGCATCAAGCGATACATGGGTAATGGGAATAGCGCTGGACTCCCCACTGCTTTCCAGGCGAGTGATCTTTGATCCTCAAAGATTGATACTGCGCATAGTAGCTACAGTAACCAATGCAACAGCATGACAAGTTACAGTATCCTCAACATTCAAAATAAATTCTGGACTAATACATTCACTGACTTATAGTACGGTAATCGTAATAACCATGTACGTTATGTACTATCAAACTATTCCCAAAACCCACCTGTAACTTCCAATCTCTGCAGACTGCTAAAGTTTGAGAAAAAGTCCACGTCGAGTGTGTCATCTTTCCACTCTGAAATGAGATAAACACGTTTTCTCATAAATCTTTCCTACTTATTTTTTATCTTCACCATATAATAATCAACAAAATTTACTGTTAATCCTGATCTGTTCCAACTGCGGATAGTGAATGGACAACTGCTGTACGGTAGACGAGTCGATGGAGGTACACGAAATACGCGTCTTGTCCAGTTGGTCACATCGACATCCGATTACGGTAGGGCAAGGAGAGACATCGAAGTGTACGGTAGAGAGGGAATTGGTACGGTAGAGGGGGAGAAGGGAGAGGAGGAGGATAACAAGGGAGAACCACATTCAAGAGGAGAATCAAGCACGGAGACGCATTCTGCAATGAGAGTGGAAAACATAATTGGCGAAAAGGTTCCGTCAGTAAGCTCATTTGCACTTCGTCTGCACTCTCTTCATATCACTTCGCTATCTCATCGAAAAATGAATGAGGACTACTGACGGAACATTTGCATGAATCATAATCAAATAATAAGGAAGATTAGGTACGGAACGAGACATGAACTCGTAGCAACGCATGAGATGGATACAGTAATCTCGAAGGATTTATGCGAAACAGCAAACAAGGAACAAAAGGCTGTTAGATCTACAAAGGAGAATATATTGTGATAAACTAGGGTACAGCCGGAGCGCGGGTTTGGTGAAGTTTGGAGGGATATCTCTTGATGTAGAACCACGTTCCCGGCAGCTTCTTTTCCCTCAATCGATACATGTCCATTGAATCGTTCCAGTAACGCTTGAAACGCTTGTATCCCTGAAAAAATGAAATGATTCAGCTTGATGAAGAGGTGATTTTCAAGCTTCTTACAATTTACATAGAGGACCAAGTGGTATAAATGTGTAGTAATATAAATATGTAATAATAGTAGCATACTCACGGCTCGATCAAAGTCGGGAATCGTTCGGTCGGGAAAAAGGCCGGACCAGTGGGCTTGCATCACGCATCTAAATGGGGGGTCGATTTTAAAGAGCAAGGTAATATTAAGAATTGAAAGCACTTCTTCTATAAAAAGAAAACAAAAAGTGCAAAGAAAAATGTCAAGACCGAACCTTTCGAGGTGCAGTTGTTGCTTATTGCACAGACCCGTCAGCTGCTTGGGAAGGACTGTGCCATCCTCACGCATGAATTGCTCCAGAATCAGTACATCCTAAAATACTATTAAATCTTCTAATTTATAGCAATAAATACTCATATTGCGGTACGGTTGAGGGAAAGGATACCTTGTAGGTAACCTTGACAGGAATGGCGCAGAGGGAACATTCTTCTCCCTTATCCTTCACTTTCTTTCCATCATCCGAAGTCTCAACCACTCGGACAACAGTCGTGTCTCCTTCTTCTTGCTCGACTACTGCAATAAATACGTGATGAAAGCTCACAATAAGGAATGAACATTTTCAATCATACGCTGGTTACTGATAATGAACAAATTTTGAGGGATAGTACAGTATTCCAACGCTTAAACCTGCAAACCGCTTAAACCCCCTGCATTGAAATAACACGCAGTCAATACTTTCGACTAACGAAAAAACATTATGGGTATACCAATTCGATTTAGAGTCGGTGTCAAACTGTAATTTTAGGGAGTACCTTTGAAGGAACTGCGAGGAATGGTGGTGTGCAACAGCCGAGATGATACCCTTGACAAAGATGACACCACGGTTCCCACTCCCCGTCCCAACAATTCCATCTTTCGACGGTGCAAAGAACCCCGCACACGTCAATCAAACCTGCAATTAGAGATAAACACAGGACTAAGTTCGGCGAATAAATGTGAGAGATATCCTTCCGTATAGTCGATAGAGCTACTAGGTTGAGATGAAAGTATTATTTTGTGAAAATTCACATGCGAAACTCATGAAAAGCACGAATTGACATGAATCACGAGAAAACAAAATTATTCGAAGCCGGGCCTCCAGCCGGAGTTCAGTGAAACGTTAACTTTGTCTAAAATCCGGCTCCAGCTTTCTTACTTTTCAAAACGTCCCACCACGAAAGTTCTGTAAATTATTATTGAGGTACGGTAGACTTAAGCAATCTGTCTGTAAGAATGTGTTGTACCATACCGGACCAGCCTAGTGCCAGCCCGGGGGAAGTTCGTCCGTCTGTAGATGAATGTCTCGCAACGTTTCATCTCTTCCGATGGTCTCATCCCATCCACCATCTTCGACAATGGTCAGTTCGCTACCTACAGTAATTGGACTATGGTGATAGCCCGTTATTAGGTCAACTGTATCAATAGAACTGCAGTAGCAGGGGGTCTGCGGGGGTCACTCATTAAGGTGTTGCTTTGTAGGAAATGGAGACATGGACACGTCAGAAGAGATGGAGGAGATCAGAGAGTTGCTGTACGAAACCATACACAAGAACTTCCCCCGAGGCGTTGCCTCCGAGCATCTGGCTAAGAAGTATAGGGAGGAGTGAGTGCTCACCTTACTCTAGTCGCTCCATTTATGACACTTTCATATTTCATGCCCTATTCTGGCTTATTCTAGGTACGTGAGCACGAAGGCGGGCCCAGAGCTGCCCTCTAATTGGCTAGAGCAGGTTGGCTAGTTTTGAGGAAGGGGAAAGTCCGTGGTGGGGAGGAAAGGGCTTAAGGTGAAAGCTGCCGAGGAATTCGAGACGCAATCAAGAGGACCCCTCACCATCCTCTTCATTCGACTGCACACTTCTCCCAAGAAGAACATTCTGCAGCAGAGTGAGTGGTATTCTTTTTTTTTCGATATGCTTCACCTATAACATAGTTGCAACAATTTCTGGTTATGCCAAAACATGTGAAAGATAACCGTCAAAAAGACCCCGGTTCAACCCGAATTTAGTTAGTGGACTTGTGCTAATGTGATCACTGACACGCATTAACGATCACTCAGAACCTGCACTTTCTCTGATTGCTTCTCTAATAACGGGGGATGTCTGGTAATCCTCTCCTCGCGAATCTCGCTAGATCCGGGAAGATCAGCGCTCGTTGTGTGTATAGATCCACTTACCGAGCCCCCTTCCCCCCCTCCCCCCCCCCCCCCCTTTCCCTGCCGCGGCTGGAAAGCCCCCTGAATAGCAAAGGCTACTTTTTGTTCCTCTGTCTCTATCTTTTCTATCTCGGCAAAGCGAGAATCCCCTTCTGGATTCGTCTGTTTTCCTTCTGATCTAATGCAGCCTGGGAAAAGCGAGAGCGTGGAAAAGTATGTGAATAAGAGGAGAAAGTGTGTGTGCATGTGAGAGATTGCCCCACACAAATGATCAAAGGAACATCTTGTTAGTTTTGTCAGCTCTTTCTTGAGGAAAAACCCTTGTCCGCTAACAAAATTGTAAGCTGTCTAGTCTACCAATTGGAGATGTTTTGGTATATTAGCCGGTAAATGCACTTGTGATTCTTAAATATACTTTAGCTAGAAATTGCTCTCACTTCTCAGGCCAGCCTGTGTCGTCTCCATTAGTATGCGTCGGTCGGGACACCTCCTCTTCACTGTCATCCAATCCACTACAGTTGGCAGCCATGGTATCCATTTCATCCCCCTCCCTTCTTATCCCTTAGCTGATCGTTAGCTTAGATACCAATTGATTGGGATGTATTGAGGGATAAATATCCCGAAATGAAGTGAACAAGGGAAATATCGTAATGGTCCCATATTGTGCATTTCCAGCTCAGCAAGACGTCCTTCGATTCGTTGTCCCTCTCGGAACCCGTGCGTGTTATTGTGTCAACCTACACGAACTACAACAACTTCCATATCAGGTACTCTTTTTATCTCTTAGAAGCTGTCTAGATAAACTCTACCAATCCCCTTGATCTAGGTATGCTGTCAACCCTGTTTCTTTTTGTGAATAGTCATACTGTAGAGATGTAAGCCATTGCTATACTGTAATACAATATCCCTTATTGCAGACTGGAAGAGAGCGATAAGGATTTCAACGAACTGAAGGATGTTATGAAGAAGACGTATGCGGGCAAGGAAAATTTAGGGCTGAAATTGGAGGTGAGAATTAGGGAAAAGGGAAGGAAGTGACGAGGGCTAACGTCATTACTCACATCAGGAAGTCTGTGTTAACGGAGCTTATGCACTCTGCGATTCCGATGGACAGCTCTTTCGTGTTATCGTACAGGTACTTTAATTTTCCCTACATATATTTATTCCGTGCAGTCCTACATGGCTAGGTTCTTGGCCTTCGGTTGATTAACTTGAGTAGTAGAGGTCAAGACTCGTGAACCCGATTTAGGGTTTCGCATCACTCTCTCATTCACTGGTCGACGACTTTGTTTAGATTCCTTAGCAGCAAAAAATCTCTTACACTCTGCCTAAAGCGAATCTCTCTGCATTTTCTCGCATTCCCTCACTTCTTTTTCAATTCACTCAATGGCGCAGAACGGTCTCCTCAGCCCGTTCCCTCCATCAAACCCAATAGCCGATCTTCACCCCCCAATTGTCCCCTTTCCCCTCAGAAAGTCTCGTCCCCCTCATCAATCATCTGTTCTTTCGTCGACGTGGGTCTCACGGGATCCTTCCCTCTGAGCAGTCTGCGACCACTTGACATCCACTCTGTCCAGGTACCTCATTTCACTCCTGATTCCTAAAGACAGTGTTAGATGGAAAACTATCCGTAAGCGAAATTGAAAGCATCATTTGGTAATTTAAATTAATCGATAAGTCCTACTTATAAGTGTACTTGGCGCATGCAAGCAGCATGCATACGTATTATGCTATTGAGTAGTTCTTCTTCCGTACCTCTCCCTCGCTTTCCCTCTCCTCTTCCTCTTCTCTGCAGAAGTGTCCCTCCCTGTGCATCCGTGTCCACCTGGACTCCCTCTCCCCCCGTCGTAACCTGGATGACTCCCTCAAGTCCCTGCTCTTCTCCTCCTCCAATGGCCTCCTCGTCCCACTTCCCCTTCGGGTACGTACTATTTATTATACATGTTATGCTAGTAAGTTATAAAACGATATTTAATGCAATATTATTGTTACGGGTGCAAACGTATTCCACACTTCAAATTGAACAGAAAGTCAAGTGTGGAGTATTATTTACGATTGATGTATCTAGTATGCTCTACTAGCGTGTATTCTGTCCTCTATGTCTTGTTTCCCCCCTTTTCTCCCCGTTCAATAGTCTCTTCTTCTCATTGCATTAGTCGCATAATTCAGTTAGTGTGGATGAATGAGAAGAAGGAAGGACTGGCGAGAACTGTGAGAATGGAGACGGAGGACGGAAGGAATCTGAAGGACGTCGTCGAGGAGAGTTGCGAGGCCAATGGAGGGGACAGGAGGTACGGTAGGGGTACTGTTGGGTAGGATAAGGGATAAGGGAGTTACGGTAGATGGTCACCGGAGGGTACTATAGAGTACTGTAGGGGA
This sequence comes from Micoletzkya japonica, assembly GCA_900490955.1. Lineage (NCBI taxonomy): Eukaryota > Metazoa > Nematoda > Chromadorea > Rhabditida > Diplogasteridae > Micoletzkya > Micoletzkya japonica. The sequence goes on from LS819829.1 coordinate 61,517, forward strand.
GGTAATTTGAAATGCTACTGTAGAATGGTATGATAGTGTAGAGGTACGGTATCGGGAGGAAACGATGGCCTTTTCCAGATCATCGCTTGCCAATTGCGACAGTCCATCTACGATCTCATCGTGCCTGTCGTTTGGTTGGTTTTCGTTTCTCTTTTCATCGTTTCACAAGCTCTCCCTTGATCACAGTGTGGTTGCCACAGTACTACTCGATAGCTACCGTATCCCTCCTTGTTACCGTACCCCCTCCCCAGGTCCCCTCTCTGACTTCGACTCTCCCCTTCCCTTGTCTCCGATGGAGCCAAAGTCTATGCCCCGTCGTGTGTTCCTCGCCCATTGCATCTACGCGAGTGGACCCTTCGAACTGAGTCTCCGGCAGGCTTCTCTCGTCAGTTGCCTATCATTATTCTTCTTTAGAGATATAGCCTTTATCGGGGTTCGTAAGGAAGGGGAATTCCAAAGAAGGGAGGTGAGGAGATCTTCGTAAGAAAAAAATCTTCAAAAACCAGACCCGAGGCCCAGAAGTAGTCTTGAAGTGGAATGCTTCTTGATCTTCTCTTAGCGATACTTCCCCAAGAACGCTACATCTTGCTAGGGGAAGGAGACGGCCGAACTGCTCTTGGTTGAAAGGGGAAAGTGGGAGAGACGAAATTGAGAGCCGACCACGCGCCACGAGAACAGAAAGACCGAATGTTCTTCTTTATGTTATTCTTAATGTTCTTCTTATTCTTCTTTATCTATCCAAAATTCGGCCTTTGTTGTGAAGCGCCATAATGAATTTCCTTATTTAAATATTAGAGATTTGTTGCAATAAGTTCAACATCATTGCAAAAATGAGAATAACAAGAGTTATCAGTAATCGATTCCCTGTCATTCAGGATCCGATGCCCGATTACCTCTATACGAGGTTAGCTGAAGACAGCGTGGAAGAGAACGCCAAGTTGAAAGGTAAACTGACGTTTTACGTGCCACATGTCGTTGGTCAATCGAGATACCGTATCCAGCAATACACCTTTGAATATTCGTTGCAGGACCCCCCGTGCCGGGCGAGTTGTACTCGGCCCTGATCGACGACGTCTGGCAGCGAGTGCAGTGCATTCGGAGCAGCAAGATCCATCCCACAACCTTCCTCGTTTACCTCGTACGCTTAACCGAATATGTTGTTTATGAGAGTGCATTAGCGATAAGACGCATTACATGCTAAGGCTACTGTAAGATGCGTTATAATAGGGGAGCTTGATTGAGGTGGACGTGGGTGCATTCCACTACACGAATTCGTGTGACATCCGTCGACTCAACTCGTTGTCTCCCTTCAAGAAGATGCTGGCATTCAAGTGCAAAGTTAGTCATTTCTCGCATATTCAGCGGGTATTTCATACACAACTTGTAGAACCGTCTTTAGAGGTAGTAGTAACAATGGAAAGGATGGGGTCATGAATGGTCAAAGATTTATTGTTGACTATGCGAGTGATTCACTCCTGTTTTATGAAAAGCGCGAATATTAGTTTTTCGCCGAGCTGGAATTCCCCCCCCCCCCTATGGCATTGTCAGTCTGCATTCCTTAACGTCTCCTCTCATACCCTTCCCTTTCCTTCCCCTTCCATCCCCCCTACAATGACTCATTCGTTCATTCTATTCGTAGCCTTCACATGCATAGTGAATTGCCCCGCCAATGAGAGTATCCCTCTATTTTCTCTCCTAATTGCTGCTTTTCATGCTGGGTTAGGCTACATATATGCGAAGTCTAAAATGTGGCTATTATTTACAGTTTACAGATTATATTGATAATCGATAACCTTGCATTTCAGTTATTCGGAGTGGTTCCCTCGGGGGGAGTGGACGTGTGGAGTCGAGATGCGCAATTGGCAGTCAACGACTTCTTCAGTCGATGCCAGGTTCGTCAGTTGCTGTAATAGTATGCTTCCATGCCTTGGTAGGCCTAATCTTGGCAGGGAAAGCTCTTCAAATATGAGAGATTTCTGTGGACTTAGCTGCTCTCGCAATATAGCTCTCTTTTCAACCTAATAGCAGAAGTGTTACTTTTTGCGAATTGCAAAACGAGCTGACGTATTTTGACCTATGCAGCTTTTGCCTTTATAATTAGATAAGTATTTATGGCATGCTTTGGAATGAGTAATAGAACATCGATAGATAGCGGGGCAAAAAACTAGACTTTCTCCAGGAACAGCCAGTGGAGGTGGTTCCACGTGGAGAGTGGACGACGTGGAATCAGTTGAATGCCCCTTCCCTCCCCATGGTAGAGGCCACCATTCGATCCTTCGACGGACGAAACCTCTCTGATTGGCTCATCTACAGTGGATTCGCGCAAGTCGGACTCTAACTAAGCTCATCTGATCTTTGATCTTTAATCCCCGACCTTTAGCCTTAATATCCTAGATAACCCCTACTATGGCTAGATTGTAGTCTGCTATTCTTATTACCTTACCATACATACCCAGTAGCTTAGTAGACATTCTTCTAGGCCCACAGAGATATACAGAGTATACCATATTGAATACAATATTAATGGAGATGCGATAGATGTAGTCTAACTTATACATAAATGCTTCATGCTTTTTCTTTCCTCATATTATCATATATTTATTCCTACAGAGCTCAGCTTTGCATAATTCGCTTGCTTTCACTTGTGTTTTCCTCGCCACAAGAAAATGCTAGACAGATAGGGTGTGAAGACTTGAACACAAGTCCCGATTGTCATCATTATATTGTATGTATACCGTATCCGTCATTATTCCTACCGTATCCCCTATCGACCGATTGGTCGCTATCCCTTCTGAGATTCGCCTTCCCCTTCTACCGTATGCCTTGACCCCTTCCCCGCTCTGTGCCTTGGCCATCCCGATTACCATATCTGCTATCGTTGCTAAAAATGCCGCAATAAATACGTTTCACTATCTCCAATGTTCTCTGTACTGTCTACTGGTTAGCTTCCAGTCCCTACTTCCCCTTCCTCTAATTCCCCTCCTCAATATCCCCTCAGGTGCCTCGCATGCGGGTTCCCCGTGGAGCAGTATGCAAGGCAGTAGTGGTGACGTCGGTGGTGTGGCTGCTCATCGACGTCATCATTCTCTTCCGATACCTCGACCCTGCGCCGGCTAGGTAAGCATTAACCCTTCCTTTCCCTTGCTTTCTTACTACTGTAACATCTGTAATGAATAGTCGAATGCAGTAATCTCCATTGTATTGGCAGAATGATTACCGTAGCCCTCCCCGCTCGCCTATCGTACCCCCATTCAGTGTCCCAATCCGTGCGGAACGCCACATCGCCGCCCCCTCTCCTCCCGATGAATCGGCTCTCGACCCGCGAGTCAAAGAGGAACTGGCCAAGTTGACTAGTGGTCAGTCACTTACGATATTCGTTGAATCTGCATATCTGTCGAATACTATGTCGGTAGCTAGCACTACATCGGGTTCTCCTCTATTTCGTGGTCTCATGCAGGCGATGCCTTCTCGTCCCATTCGCGTGCGGGTGAGATGGGAGTGGGAGTGGACGTGCCCTCGCATCTCTCAGCCGAGAAGGACAAGCGATTCCTGGAGAATCAGTTCAACGTCGTCGCCTCGGAGATGATCTCCGTCAACCGAAGTCTGCCCGACTACAGGAATTCACAGTCAGTCGACTACGTCATTTGCTGTTATCGCTAACGTTGCTATGTCCAAACTGATGATACATGCTATATTTGCGATTTATAATAATTCAGCTCCATGTATTCCTCGTATTGCAGGTGCAAATCGCTGACTTTCTCGGCTCTTCCCAGAGTCTCGATCATCATCGTTTTCCACAACGAAGCGTGGACAACTCTCCTCCGAACCCTCCATTCCGTGGTCAATCGAAGTCCGCTTCATTTGCTGGAGGAAATCATCATGATTGACGATCTCTCCGATCGGTAAGTCACTCAGTCAGTTTTAGTTGTTTTTTTCGTAGGTGACTTGTTCATCCCCGTTCATTTGCAGTGACTACTTGCGAGCTCCTCTCGACGCATATATCAAGCGGCTGCCGGTATGTATCTAATCAATTTATGTTTATGGTCTTGGTCTGTAATGGTAATGACTACTCTAACCATGGCAGGTGCCGATCCACATCGAGCACCTCAAGGAGCGATCGGGTCTCATTCGTGCGCGTCTCACGGGCTCAGCCATGGCCAAAGCCCCCGTTCTCCTGTTCCTCGATGCACACGTTGAGGTAGGCGATCTACGTTGATGGATACGGTAGTTTAGAGATGGTATACGGTAGTATGGACACTAGACCTCCACGAATGATCTGTTCTGGTGATAGCATAGAAGTAAAACACGTAATGTTATGTGACAGACATTGTCACTCCAGTCTGTCATTGTCGTTCACGGCTGTCATTCAGGTGACGGAGGGATGGCTGGAGCCCCTCCTGGCGCGCGTGTCACACGACCGAAAGATCGTCGTCGCTCCGATCATCGATGTCATTTCCGATGACAACTTTGAGTATGTCACGGCCAGTGACACGACCTGGGGAGGATTCAATTGGCATCTCAACTTCCGATGGTATGTCATCTGTCATTTTCATTGTCATATTTATCAATTCTCATAACTTACCGTGCCATTGCAGGTATACAGTACCCCAGCGTGAGCTCCAGCGACGTGGAAGTGACAGGAGCAGTCCGATTCAGTGAGTGTCTTCCGTAATCCCTCCCTGTAGGTAGTCAATCTAATGCGTTCAGGACCCCGACGATTGCGGGTGGACTGTTCGCTATTGATAAGCAGTTCTTCTACGACATAGGATCGTACGATGAGGGAATGCAGGTTGGCTCTCAACTATTATGGATGCTTTACGGTAGATAGGTTACGGTAGACTATAGTAAGCCAAGTTGTCTCTTTTGAGGTGTGGGGAGGGGAGAACCTGGAGATCTCGTTCCGCGTGTGGATGTGTGGGGGAAGTCTCGAGATTCATCCCTGCTCGAGAGTTGGGCACGTATTCAGAAAGCAGACCCCATACTCGTTCCCCGGAGGAACTGCCAAGGTAGAGTGAAGGGAGGGGTACTGTAGGAGATACTGTAGATTGCGTCATGAATTAGCATGAGGCATTACTGTGCTACCGTACCCTGTCGTCAGGTCATTCACCACAATGCTGCGCGTACGGCGGAAGTGTGGATGGACGAGTACAAGGACTTCTTCTACAAGATGGTTCCCTGTAAGTTTTCTTCTCCCGCTTCTTTCCTGTACACGGTATCCAATAAGATCGGACGTGTTGCTTAGCTATTCATTTTACGAAGGTGGGATTAATAGGGAAACAATAATGGTTTCTTGATCCTCATTCACCTACCGTAACCCGTCCCCCTCCTTTCAGCCGCCCGCAACGTGGATGCGGGTGACGTCTCCGCCCGCAGGCAACTTCGTTCTCAGCTTCAGTGCAAATCCTTCCGTTGGTACCTCGAGAATATCTACCCAGAGGTCAGCATTACTCGCGAGATTAAGCCAAAGCTTATTAACATATCCGTAGCCTTGCTCAGCTACCGTACTCTTAGTACCTAGCCTTGCCTGATTCAGGCTCCGCTTCCCGCGCAATTCAAATCCCTCGGATTCGTCCGTCTGGACAGTGACAAGGTGTGCATGGACACGCATGGACGGAAGAAGGGAGAACTCGTCGGTTTGTCTGTCTGTCACGGACAGGGAGGAAACCAGGCATGGAGTCTCACGGGAAAGGGAGAAATTCGCAGTGACGACCTCTGTTTGTCTGTCGGGACCGCCCTGGGAATCGAAGGTACGGTAGATCACGGTGGTAGGAGAGGATTAATGTAGACTATTCGATGGTTACGGTATGTCTCTGAAGGTTACGGTAGTGATCTCTAGGTACGCTGAAACTGGACAAGTGCGGAGTGACCGGGCCGAGTCACAAGCACGTATTCGAGTACGATGCGGAGACCGGAAATATCATTCACAAGAAGGGAGGACGGTATGTTCATGTGAACTGTTCTTATCTTAGTCCTGTGTAGAGTACTTTTATATTAAAATCTCTGTCTAGCTATTAAATTATCATTATTTCGATATGATTTTTATTCGAAAATGAATTTTTGCAAGCTAAAAAGGCGATTTCCTTAAAGGTGCGTGACCGCTGCGATCGACAAGTTGGAGTTGATGAAGTGCGAGGAGGGCAACGACCAACAACGATGGTCCCTCGAGGACTACAAGGAAGCCGGACTACCGTAATCCTCAGAGATAACTTAAATATTATTATTATATCTTATTATACATATATGGTGACATAATGCCGTTACATACATAGCAGATAGGATGGATACGCACAGACATGTATACGATATATTGAATGGTTGACACTTTTTCCCGTTCCGATAGTATTTATTCGTTTTGCAATGAGTCGCGGTCATGGATGCATAAGTTACAGTCAAAGACATATCGGTTCCCTCCCCCCTTCCCCTCTTTGGTTGTGTCCCCGTCCTTACGTGATACACACATACACTTATCTCTCTTCTCACTTGTAGGGTCTGCATTTTGTTTTCCTTGTTATCTCGTACTGTTTGCATGCCATTTACTCGATGTGATCTATGTCAGGTGGATCGACATCATACGTATTTATAGTACCCTTTTCTCGTCTCTCTTGTTTTATGCGATTATTCGGTGAATACAACAGAAATGGAATGAGCACAGTTGTTGTACAGACGACAGTATGTACAGAAACGATTGAAAACTACGTAGAAAGAAGAGAAAGCTGTTTAGCCGTAACGGAGAATACATGTACAAATGACAATATGCAAAACAGTTAAGAAAAAAAAAGAAAACTTGAACAAGGTGGGTGGTGTCATGGAGTTATGGTTGGGGAAAATGTTCCGTCAGTCGTTTCATTCCTACTTCGAACGAGAGAGCCGAGCGGTATGAAGAGGGTGCAGACAAAGTAGGAATGAGTTGACTGACGGAACTTTTTCGCCAATAATAGCGTAGTTTTTGCCCTATTAGCTATGCGTGTGTCTGCCTTAAATAGCCCCTTAAATAGACCTCTAGCAGCTCTGATTGATCTTGGCGATCATCGAGCCGGACAGGAATCCCGATACATTCGTGTTCTTCTCCTCTTCCTCCTTGTCATTCCCCTCTACCGTAGTCGGCATTCGCTTCAGGATACGTACGTCCTTCCCATCGTCAAACTCCTAAACGATATCAGGCAATTAACTCCAAATAAGTTGTCAATTAATTGTAGGCAGCTAATTGTAGGCAAACTAATACAAAGGGGCGGGGAACGTACGATAACGATGGGCATGGTACTGAGCACGTGGAAGAGGCAGCCTGCCTTCCTCTTCACCAGCACCGCCTTCATTCTCAGTCGACCCTTATCGATCGTCAGCGAATCGCTCAGATACTTGGACAGCACACTCGCACTCACCGCCACCTCGATACCGTACCTCAAGAGAGGGTTACGGTAGATGAAGGAGTATCGCAAACTGGGGGCTATCGCAAACTGAAACTGACTCGCATCTGAGGACGAGAAAGTGGTGGTTTCCCTCCGTCTCCCTTCGCACTCGACCCGCCTTCGTGGGCTCGCACATGACTGACACCTTAACAATCATACCGTATCCCCGCATCAATTACACCTCTTGCATACTCTTATCACACTTCCATTCAAACCGTAACATACCGAGTAGGGATGGCAAAATGGATGTGAAAGTGTAAATGTAAATATGCATGATCTCACAAACTGACTCTCTTCATTCGTCTTCACTATTTCGCCTGAGCGTTGCACTGTATGTGCACCTTCACATCCATTCTGTCGTCCCTAACGTCTACAGCACCCACCCAATACCGTAACCCTCACCACGACGATATCGTTGACCGCGCTCATCTCTAGCAGAGGCGTGAACCAGAAAGCGGATACGGAGGTGGCCCAGTGACTGAAGGGAGGGGGCCAGTTGAGGTCGTCGCTTCTCCAGTCCCTCTCGCGTACCGTAACCTCCAACCATGATCCGACGCGCACTCGGTCCATCGAGATCTTGTGGGTCCTGAGCAGCAACCAATGTGCACCCGGATTACGGTAGGTATATTTGTCTTTCGAACTTCGAAGCTTGCAATGCATGAACATTGAAATCCGCGGATATATTGGGTGGGACTAACCTAATCAGAGCATTCGTGAGCGATCGAGGGATGAGAACTCGGTGAATGTGACTGCAAAGAGAGGATTACGGTAGCCGGATACTGTATTCCACTCGGGAAACACTTCTTGTTATTACATCAGGTACGAAATCTATATAAATGTAGAAAGGCAGCTCAAGCATTGAATGCTTACTTGGCCTTGATGGGAACCAGCAGAAACTGCTGAGGAGAGAGGATTTTGACGACAATGCACAGGAACTTGGGGTTGGACGGATGGGCAAGGATATTGCGCGGCTCCGACTCTGACAGCAAGACTTCCGAGGAGGACGGACGATGTATCTGGGGGAGGGTTACGGTAGGCTGACTTTTGTAGTACTAAACTTCCCATAATCAGATCTCATATCACACTGTAATACGGGGCAAAATGTGCTCCTTCAGAGCGGAATCCTACCTGATACTGTCGAATCTCCTCTACCGTCCACTGTCTGAGAGGAGCACGACTGGAGGGCATCTTGAAAAGCCCGGAGGGGGGCAGACACTAAACATAAACACTACTTGATCCATCTACAAAGGTGAACAATGTTCAATATTTGATCATCTTTGACCTATAGAAAAGCATGCGATTCAATAAGTCACGGACAGTTAACCGTGTAAGCTCAACCATATATTCGTAGCACATCACCCCCAGTTTATTCTCCAATTATTCCGATCATTTTCGACAAGTATTATTTGTGAACAGGAAACATGCAACTCATGGTAAAACATTTACAGAAGAAGCGCAGAAGATATTGTTGATCATTGGTTTGTGAGATATTCATAGTTCATGACAGTATTAACATTGCGGTCACCGTACTGCGTAGTAAGCCGGTAATACAATTAACGAATCCTGATATGGTGAAGGAGGATTATGGTATTTAGCAGTAGAGAGTATTGCGAAACTACGTGAACGTCAATATGTGATAGCCGTATTATCAATGCCATCGATACCGTAATATAGGGTAAAAAATCTAACTGGAATCACAAGTAATGGCGAGATATGCGGTATCACGCTGAAGAGGAGTACGGTAACTACGCAGTCTGCTCTTTCGGGAACACCGAATTGTGCTGAAATACTTGAGTTCTTAATTCATTTGCTTATTTGTCACGATGCCAAAGCGGTGAAAGGAAAGCGGAACTTGTAAAAGTGAGAGGAGAAGTCTATAAATGATAAGTTGAGACTGACGTATGCCTTGACGATGTCGTGGTCTCCACAGTACAGTCCATGGAATCCCTTCGCCACCCATTTCTTCCCGCTCAGCGTAGCCTCAACGGAACGATCTACGGGGTCTTACAGCTCGTGCTTCAAAAGTTTCACCACGTTTGACACAACTATACCGTATCCCCACTCGTTCCCATTATAGTTAATCACAAAACTACGCTAGACAAGACCTTTCCATATGGGCTGGCGTTGTCCTAGAATTATTGCAGGGTGCCTTACATAATAAGAGAAAATCAACAGCAGCCACACTTACAAGTGTTTTACACTACGATTCTCCGGTGCAGGCACCCATCCTAACGTGCGATCGGACAATCACGCCCATGCACCTCTCTAGCCCTTCCACTACAGTATACCAAGCCCCCCCCCTTCCCAATTTCCTCTCACCTCCACCACTACACTCGTATTCAGATGTTCCGTCCTACACAGCCGATCGTAGATGCTTTCGTGCACATCAATCGGTCCCAGAATGTCGCTGATCAGCGCCTCCCTCGATAGTTGTGCCTTGCACGTCACCTACACATCATACTCTTCCAGTCTACCTTAATCCCTCATCGGGTCCTACCACGACAATTCCTGTTCCCGGCTTCTCCTTCGATTCGATAAAGCGTGCCAATATTCCCTGCGGAGCACCGCGGACGCACATACGGTGCACCTCAATGAGTGGAGTTGTCCCTATTGTCGGCTTGGCAATTCTCTCTTGTTATTTACCACCCTTACATTTAAAGTGTTGAAAGTGCTATCTACACAGCAATCAAGTACAGTATGATGAAAGGAAAGGAAATGCTAGCTCACCTTGTTGTCCAATTGGTACAGTAGGATACGAACGAACGTAGCCGGTTTCAGTTTCTGATTGCACACAATCAGTTTGTCGTACTCACTGTTCCACAGTAAACAACTCGACGCGTCTTCCGATGAAATGACGATGCCTGTGAGCTCCTGAAATTAATGACTACCGTATGCCCATGGTTACCATGGTTAGTGACATTGTCAACTACGGGTGTAGAATACGTTTAGTTACAGTAACTTTGTCGGAAAGTTTCAAGGAAATGTGTCTAATGCGAAGGTGAGGTAAGCAGCATAACGGTAAGAGACCGTACGGTACCGCATACATTAAGAGAGTTGGTAACTTAGATTCCAAATACGAAATCAAAGGAATCATAGTTACATATAATGTTCAGACATAATTTTATGAAGATTTTTAAAAAATTTACGCGAACCAACGACAGACGACCGTCTTCAAGGAAGAAAAGGAAAGGGAATGATGGGAGTGAGAGGAGGGGTATGGAAGAGGGATGGTCAGTGAGAGTGTGAGGAGAAGGAATAAGAGACTCTCGGGACGGCCAAGCCGTCGGGGATGTATAGTCAAGTGGTAGTGCACCGCCATTCGGTCTGTGCCGGATCGACTCACCACTGAACCACGGCAAAAGCATGAACCGTGCCGGGGAATGCAGTTGTCGTACAGTGTACCCCGTGCCGGGGAATGGTGGGCCATGGTTTTGCATTTCATCATTTGATAAAATTATATATAATTAAGTTAGGTTTGAACTAGAAGTAGATAAATTGAATGGGGGTTTGCTTTATATTAGGTTGGTAAGTCTAGGTTACGGTCTCTAGGTCTAGTTTATGGTTATGTTCTCTAGGTCTTTGTCTAGTTGGTTATTAGGTTGGTGCATAAGTCTTGCAATACTTTTTGAAAGGTAATTATATCAATTCCTTCCGTTCAAAACTAAAACTTATTTATTCCTAGTACGCAGAACATATATAGGATTGCATGCTTTCTGTCTACTAGAAATTTACTGAGCTTTTTGATTTAAGCCATATTTTACATAATATATTTTATCATACTTCCTCATATGCTACCAGAAATTTATCTCCTTAGCACCCAATCATCTTTACCACATATACTATTGGTTTTTAGGTTTGGGCGATTTGGTGCTGATGCTCCAAAATTTTTAAAAATAATGTTTAAAAAATCGGTTTCCTCCCTTTAGATCATTATTTTGGAGCCTTCATAAACGGAATTCGACATCCCATCTTTTCATTATTTCCGACGTGGACCATACTATCTAATACCACGTCAACAGCATTCGAAGATTTCTTTTTTTTTCTTTTTCAAATACAGAATTTTTTAATTATACGATTGAACTTTCGAGACAGACGCAAAGTTATGGCTTTTCCCTTGTAAGCACGACCGTTTTGCACCTACATTTAAAAACGGCACACACTTTCAGCATACTGTAACGGAAAAAATTTAAAAAATGGTTACCGTATGACAACTCTCACCACGAAAATGGGCGCGTTCATACGCGTCATGCCTCAAATACCTTTGGAATGACTCGTTTTTATCGCAAACTGAACTGCGCTATCGCGAACTGAAGTGTGCCGCTTGTAAAGCATTTTTAATGTCTTAGCTCTGCTCATATAAACGGTCGTGGTAAGGTAATTAGGCTAGCATTCGAAAAATCAAAACAAAAACTTTCACTTATTTATAAGAACTGGTTTCTGTGAACCATCCAGGAAACATGTTAGTTTAACATGACCAATATATTTTTGTATCACTAGGGTCGTAATCTCAGAAATATAAATATAAAGCTTGGACAGGTCCGACTACGGTACCTCAGTATGCAAATTAATTTCAGTTCAGTTTTTTTCAGTTTTACACCTTTTATCAGGACTAGCAGTGGATTGGGATCCAAAGGAGGGGGCTTTGATATAGATGGGAGAGGTTAAAAACTTCGAATCTTCTTCAAATATTCGAAGTTTTTAACGTTAATTTACGAACCCGAAAATCAAGCGAACCAACTCCTTATGTCATTTTTACAAAGCTTATATACCTTCAACAGCAGTTCTCAATACTCCCACATAAATATTTTACATCGTTTTAAAGGGAGGAAGCATCCTCTAACCAAAAGTTTTAAAATTCGATGAAAATTTTCCGAAGGTTTCAAAATGTGCGGAAAAACATAGTGACAATAAAAAATCGAAGAAAAAACTCGAAAATCGCATGTTATATTTTTTCGTTCCGGGCTTCCGTCGTTGAGAAGAATGTCGCTTTTGGCTTAATTCCTTTCGCTAAACACAGTAGCATCGTCGTTGGGCGAAATTTCAAAAAATCATTTCTCGAATACTATTAATTTTTATAATTTTTCCTTTTGTTTTTATACTAATTACGGCAAAATCTTTCATATAAGCTTCACTTGAAAATCACTTCCATGTCCCTTTAACGAAAGTCAATTTTTTTCTCTGCTACTATGAGCATTTCTCAGCTACTATGAGTAAGAGAAGTGCAAAAAACATGGTTTGTAGATTACACCGGTATGTGTTCATATACAGTACCGTCCAAAAGTTTTGCAATTACTCTACATCTTCATCTCGAGGGTACTGTAGATGCATCTCCCATTTTATGAAACCTCTGCAAAACTGGTATGAATTTTTTCCACTAATGCTATACATGGCCCTTGAAAATATGTGATTAAAGCATTCGAATTCAATTCTAACATTTAATTTTGGTCAACAAATATTAGCACAGCGTGACTCTGAATATTGACGTTTTTGATACATTTTAGCGCGTAACTCGGTTATAAGATCAAATTTTACAGGTTTCTGTCTGAAGTGACGTCATCTTCGTGAAACCACATGTGCGGGGAAATGAGAAAACATGATCTACCAGAAGAGCAGGTGTTGCGCGATGAGGCTATAAGAGGCTAGGCCGAATTTTAGGCATTTATCTCATTTCTGTGGATATTGGCAACAAGTTCTGTGAATGGTACTTTTGGCCTTATTTGTTGCAGTGTAGTGAAATTTTTTAACTCAAAGTACTCGTATATTGCCAGAAATATGTAAAATAATTTATGCGTTAACACCGAACGTGAAAAAATGTTTCTCTTAGATTTTCTCATGGGTTTTTAAAAAATATGACCCTCGACCTCTACAAACTTCATCCGCAGAGTGAAAAGTGCCATTCACAAAACTTGCTGCCAATATCCACAGAAATGAGAAATGCCTGAAATTCGGCCTAGCCTCTTATAGCATCATCGCGCAACACCTACTCTTCTGGTAGATCATGTTTTCTCATTTCCCCACACATGTGGTTTCACGAAGATGACGTCACTTCAGAATGTTGAATTCGCAGATTCTATCGAAATTGATGAAAACATGTTTATAGGGGTTTTCCCATACGCTGAAAACGATGGTGGTACTCAGAAACCTGTAAAATTTGATCCTATAACCGAGTTTCGCGCTAAAATGTATCAAAAACGTCAATATTCAGAGTCACGCTGTGCTAATATTTGTTGACCAAAATTAAATGTTAGAATTGAATTCGAATGCTTTAATCACATATTTTCGAAAGACATGTATAGCATTAGTGGAAAAAATTCATACCATTTTTGCCGAGGTTTCATAAAATGGGAGATGCATCTACAGTACCCTCGAGATGAAGATGTAGAGTACTCCGATCAATAGTCAGTGGTCTTTAAGACCATCATCTGGTATAACTACCCTCCAAATTTGAAAAGTGATTTCATAAACTTTCAGCCGTTATACCCGAAACAAGAAGTGTTGCAAAACTTTTGGACGCTACTGTATGTATGAAAAAGGACCAGTTCGGCTAGCTTCTCTTAAAAATATGAAATTTTAGAATATTGCAAGACTTATGCACAAACCTAATAGCAGCGTTACAGTATCCCTCGAAAACCGTTGAAATATTCAAAAGTGGACAAAATTGTTAAACAAGTAATCACGAATCTAATTGAGCTGATCACGAATAACAGCGTTGTGTTGTGATCTGTGCCGGATTCAGTTACGAAACCAGCGAAAAAACTGTATTTTTAGCATTTTAATCACTCCGATCGATGATCGACCATCTAAGGTAGGCTTTCCAGTGAAGTCAAATATAATAGTTTTCTTGTTTGAGTTGAACTAGTTTTCGAATATTATCCACACATCGGAATCAATCTACTCTTGAATTTTTTGGCAGTTTTCCGCTGACAGTTTTTTGGGGAGTTGTGGTACGGCATAAGAGGAGAGAGGAGGTCGCTGCGGAGTTTGCAACGGAAGGGGACTAGCTCGAATGGCATTCGATCAGCAGGATAGTGAGGGAACTGCTGCGATATGCAGAAGAGAATGCAACTCGCATGCACACAACCTATGAGGTTGAAGACGCATCGCGCATGGGACGATATGGAAAGGTGAAGGCACAGATCGTCTCGTGAGAAGCGCGCATGTGTTGGAAGTGGGCTGGAATCGCACTACGTGACCGCAAGATTGAGAAATGTGGAAGATTGAAGATCTTGACTGAACTCTCCAATGGAGATGTAGAGCTAGGCTAGTACTGGGAGATGTAAGCAAGGTTGGATCATCATCGGACTCTCGTGATAGACTTACAACAAGATTGCTGTAGGGAGGAGAGAGGAGCTAAAAGCTCGCAAATACTGACGATAGTCAGCAGTCCTCTACTCTTCTCTGCTCTCTTTGCAATTCTAATAAGTCTAGTATTGTAGCAAGACGCTCCACAAACTCTGGTATACTAGAGGAATTTTTTCGTTTAAATAAACTGTTTTAACCATAAAAAATCGTTATACTCATCTAGTACATTCATCATAGCCTCAGGCGTAAATGGCTAAGGGTAGACACAGTGTTCTAAATGTCAAGCGAACGAGTCAAAATGCTTAGGATACGGTGTGTTCTGTACGAGAGTTGCTACCGAAATCAGGGTTATTTTTCGGCTTCCCGTTCGCTTAACAGTTTGACTGTTGTCAGAACACTGCGTAGAAGACTGCATACCCTCACAGCGGCACCCTCGTCATCTGAGCTGGTCGGGTCGAGGTCTTCGAAGGGAAGCGGGTGGATCCTGCAATCAACACTTCAACACTAACAATACCCACTCATCCCTCCCCCCCCCCCCCATCTGTTCTTCCCAAGTCCCCAATCCCCACTCACTTCTTACTCGGAGCCCTCTGCGGTTCCACAGTTCTCACTTCTATTTCGATCAGCTCCGACGTGGATCCCGCCCTGAACAGAGTCAATCACTCCCTCCTTCTGGTTCGTCCCCATTGCCATACGTGGGCACGAACCCGATCGTCGGGTGGAAGGCCCCTCATTTTGTCAGAAACATAACTTGGTAGGCGCCTTATTATTCCAGATGTCTCATTGGTAGGCTAACCAAAACTTTGAGTTATTTACTGGCAGACTGTAGTTTGAAATAACGGACGGTGAAGCTGTCCACGTATGCCCATTGCTCATCGGCTACTTACGATTGCAGATCAAAACCTAATGGGGGGAGGTTCTCTCTACTCTGCGCATCATTTCCCCAATTGCGACTGTCTCTGCGTCTCTCCAATTTCCATGCTCTCTCGCCTCCGCTCTCTTCATTTGCATACGAATCTATCCAATGTAGCAGAACGTTCTGCTCATAGACTACGTCCTCTCTTCGTCAACTCACTTCTGGGGCATGGTAGTGACCGCGGGTTGCATGGAATACTCGGCAGGCCTTCCCACTCTGCCATCCGTACCCCAGTTGACCTACAAATACGCATATTGAACAAGTATGACCATAGGCACATCGGGTTGCTGTAATACCAAGCAATAGAAAAATTAAATCTGCATGGCGCACAATGCGAAGCCTTTGCTGATTGTTGGGGACGTTTTAAACTACATGCACAACCATTGTGTTTTCCTTATTAACGAATAAAAGATAAACACGTCGTCAGAATGACTATCAGGTTCAGATTAGAGTTTACCTGACCGGGGAGTAATGAAGAACATAGTTTGCTTTATAAATGAGCCAATCACAGACTACTTCCTCTAATTTAATCTAACAAACGATCAAAAGAGCGGTGTTTTTCACTGTGTCAACAGACGTTTGTTTGGACAGAAATGCGAGAATACGGTAGGCATTCTTACAGCCCGATTTCCCCAACCTCCCCGCAAAGCCGGCTGGTCTAGGCCGCACCAGACAGACTGGCTGGGAGGGCATGTTTCACCCGTCGGTTTAATTTACTCGTGCCCGCCTATGAGGCCACGGTCGGCCGTCCCCCAGTCCCTCGCATGCTCAATGGCCCAGGCCATGGAAAGTTGGAAGGGGCTGCGTTTGGTGGGTTCCACTGCCTGCGGGCAGTGGAGGAAGACGGTAATCAGTGTCATGTGCACCAAAACCAAAATCGAGTGCCATGCGTCTCACTACTAGCTTGGAAAGTTGTTCATTACATTACACACAAGTTACATGAGACTCGCAACTACCTTCCCCCCCCCCTTACTTACGGTTAGAGGGTATGCCCCCCTTGTTAGGGGGCATACCCTCTAACCTCCCCGTAAAGCCGGCTGGCCTCGGCCGCATTAGGCATATGGGTGGGTGGTAGGAGTACGCCGCTAAACCACCCTTAGGGCTAGATGCCCTAGCGACCAGAACTAAACCCTCGTGCCCGACTACGAGGCCACGGCCGTATAGCCCCCTCCTCGTGATTAGTGGTCCCCCAGATCATTGAACATGGGAAGGGGCTGACTTTGACGTCATACATATATATATATATATATATATATATATATATATATATATATATATATATATATATATATATATATATATATATATATATATATATATACTAATCGGATCGTTTTACGCTAGCAAGACATCAGGCGATCTTAGGCCCCCTGGTCTACGTGACTTCAATGCCCAGCCACCTCCTCCCATCGCCAACCCCCTTCCACCTGTTCAATCGTCCTCTCCTTCAGCTTCTTCTTCTCCTCTTCCTCCTTCTTCTTCAAATCAGCCTTCGATAGTGTTATCTACAATGAGCAACTTCGATTGGCTACTGAGACACGGTTCATTGTTCAAACCAGCTCGTGGTCATGCAGCAACAACTCTTATTCTTATTTTCAGCCAGAAAAAAGGAAGAGACCTTAAATTCGACTTGACCAGCCAGTTTGCTGGTCCTCTTGAGGAAGATGTCCGTGTCCTCCGAGATCTCCTCCAGTGCAACTTCCATCGGGGCCGTTCCCCAGCCCAGACCTCAATTACCGTAATACAAAAGAGAGTCAGCTACCGTAATACGCGTGAGTGGACTACCGACTGCGACTCGATCCCTCTAGTCCGGCATACAGTAGGCAGGCGAAATGCAATGCGTTCATCGAATCTGTTTTCGAAACTACATATTTACACTTCTACTAGAAACCCCAAAGACACTACGGCATACAGCCATACGTGGATATCCTTCCCCCCAACATTTTGAGAAACGAGTCTATCAATGTCCGAAATCGTGAAATATCAAACCTATCAATTGATTTTTTTATTGGAAACATAAGCCTACCAAGAACGTTCTCAAAGAAATTGGTCCTATCACCAATGTTCGGGTAGGTGCCCGCTATGCGTAGAACCATTCACTTGACGAGACAAACTGCCATAGGTCACAATAAACAATGCGTACCCCCATATCATTCAAGGACCAGTCACTCTGTTCAGTGAGAATAGCCTGTAAAACCATATACAATTCTAACTGAAGTATGGTCTAGAGACCGGTCTTCCCAACAGACTTGGCCTACCCCATATCCAGTCCTGTCCCACTCACTTCCCCTCACAGCCGCATTCACCACCGGCTGTGGCTGCTCCTCGACGGTCCTCTTCGCCATTGCCAACTTGGGCAGATTCCTCAGCCGTTCCCTCTGCCACTTTCCATGGCCAATCTTCGACATCTTAACACAGTACCAACTCCACGTCTTGCCGGTCGACTAATATCAGTAATCGACTGTCAACCGTAATCGTAACAATGAATAACAATAGTGAAGTCTATCCAACTCACGTATCCATTAATGGTGAGTTCCCTGCCCTCGAATACGTATGCAGTCACCCTCCATCCCGCAATACTCGCTCCGTCATCTCGCAGATTCAGCACTACCGTAGCGTTGAACCCTTGTTTCTCCTAAATACGGTAACTTCGCCTTACAAATAGTCTAGATACAAAGCTTGCAAGCTTCTCAAAAAGGTAGCACTACTACCTAGGGTAAGTATTCGTGGTAATAATAAGCTGTCATACCCTATACTTGCGAATGTCGTTGTAGTCTCGTTCCTCTACACTGACCGGCCCCACAAACTCGTGGTGCATTTGTCGTGAGAAGGCTTGGGGAGAAGGCGATTGGAAGGAGAGGTGAGTGTTGCTCATCTCAATCAAGTAGTCGAGACACTACGCACTGCTTCTACTCAATGCGGTCAACCAACATATCACTAATCAGAAATAAAGAGCAAGTGCAGTCTAATCCGGTCTATTTAACACGCATGCTTCGTGCATTATTTACATAAATTTACCAACGTCCGGCTATACTAAACCGTATCCGATGGCTCTAGAGCGTACACGGTACCTATCTGCTCATCCTTACCTTTATCGTGGAAAACCCAGTGCCCTCCTGCTTGTGAGGAGCGAAATCGATGGAATAGGGAAACTCGAGCTTCTTCTGGGCAACGTTGTAGACTACCAACTGAGAAATGACAATCTCTCGCTTACAACAAGAACATACAACTACAGCCAAGAGCCAGAGTATCGGAATTATAAGACACATTCAGGCCTATTAAATACATAAATGCATTTAGAGTGCAGTTCTTACCTTCAGTGCTATTAGTGTATAGGGGGGACGATGATGGGAAGAAGCTACAGCCATACGAACCCACGTAGAGCAGGTTAACTGAATTATGCAAATACATATATCTACAATCTGAAGGGTTCCTCTGAGGATTTCGTGCTTACACACGACCATACTTTCAGCTTTCATTCATTCACTTTTTGTCAGTAGGTGGTATTTACTCGAACCATACATGGGCGCGAACCCGACGGTCGGGTGGTAGGCCCCTCAGTTTGTAAAGAAAACTTAACTTGGTAGGCGCGTTATTATTCCTGATCCCTCATTGGTAGGCTAACCGAAATCTCGAGTTATTCACTGGAAGGCTCTAGCTCAAAATAATGGGCGGTAAAGCTGTCCACGCAAGACTCGAACGACGGTTATGCTAACTCCTTGACAAGTTTAAGCCCCCAAACTGGCAGCATCACATTTTCAATTAGTAAACTCCAGTATTCTTATTGCGCACAATTGTAGGCCCATTGCTCAAAATATCCACGGGAAGCTTTCCATGTATGAGATAAAGGTAAAGGAGCGAATTGCAACCTGAATGAGTAGTCCATTCGACAGTCCACTCTTCTCGATGACAATGAGAGACTTGCCGGGAGAATAGGCTACGATGAATTCGCCTTCGACACGAATGATAACAGCGAGAATGGCTGAATGAGGCAACGGGTGGAGAGGACCAACGGATGTGCACAGTGCAAGTTTCCCTCCAACTATTTACGGGGAAGGTGTGCATGTGTCAAGATGGGATGAGAAGCTGAGTAAAACACCCCGTAAGTGATTAAAATGCATTATGATAGAAACTCTTTATAGATTTTACCCACCTACTCGACAAAGACTTGGGCTAATATCTCAACTACGAAAAGCACAAAAGGGGTTCGAACTCATCCATTATCCCAACCCCGCGCGCTGTCTTCTACCCCTCCCAAAAGTGAAGACTCACGGTATTCCCTTCTCAGTTGCATCTCCCGTTCGTCCTCCTTCGCTTTCAATTCCATCGTTATCGCCTCAGGCACAATCCCCACCGACCTTCAATTATTGTCCACTACGACTCAACATTATACGTCTTTCACTACTCCAGTAATTCAAGTAAAATGTTCGATGGTAGAGCTGTGCATCTCAACCTCTACTTATGCGCCTAGTTTTCTTGTTTAAGAAAAAAATCTTTGTGAGATAGCAGTAAAACACAGAATGTCAATACCTCCTTGAAAAGCCGCCGTTCCTATGCGAATATCGATCCTAAAACAATTCATTATCTAATTTTGGTGAGCTGCAAAGCCATTAGATTGAGGGGGAAAGCATACTAGTTTACTCATTTCCTGTAAGCCTGTAATATATAGCAAAGTGCATACCGTATTGTCGAAATTTACATGCTCGTCAGAAAAACTTTTGTGGGTTTCGAACGGGTCGGATTCTTGCTCTGCCACTCCACTCTTAATATAGGAAGATTTCAGATAACGTAAAGAAAGGTAATAGAGGATACGCATTTTCTGCATCTTTAATTAGTATTATTATTGCACAAAAAGTTGGTTCATCACCTTCAAAAGCCTATTTTCGATGAATAATGCCAACACCCCGTACCGTATTCCAATCAATAGTGTCCATCTTCGCTTCGACCGTTCCCGTCCACACATTCCCATTCTTCTCATTTGTCTCATTCTTCTTCACTTGTTCAGTCATCTTCTCTTTTTTCAATGGCTTCGTTTCTGGTTCGAACTCCACAGCCTGAGTATTGGTAAAGGTCAAGGGACTACTAACATCTACCACTAACCAACAACAGCGATGGACAAGCAAAAAGTCATTTTAAATAATCCTTGGAAAAATTTTAAAAATGTGGACAAAGATTCCAATTTTTTAAAAGATTTTCACTTGAAAGAAAACTTTGAAAAGAGATACATACCGGAAATGCCGCCACTGTATTGTGTGAGTTGGGGTCGGGTGGATGGGGGGTCACGGGAGGGGGTACAGTATTGTTGTTGACGGTGGGTGGTACGGTATTGTTGTTGACGGTGGGGGATGTGGTATTGTTGTTGACGGCAGGGGGTACGGTATTGTTGTTGGAGGTAGGGGGTACGGTATTGTTGTTGGAGGTAGGGGGTACGGTATTGTTGTTGACGGTGGGCGGTACGGTATTGTTGTTGACGGTGGGGGATGTGGTATTGTTGTTGACGGCAGGGGGTACGGTATTGTTGTTGGAGATAGGGGGTACGGTATTGTTAATGGTAGGAGCCACTGCAGTCGGAGGGTCGTGGAAGATTGCCGTGACCAGCGCGTTCGTATTGAACTCGATCTTGGCAAAGCGGTGCTGCAAAAGGAATGTGTTCAGTGTACACTGCATTATGAGATAACTGAATAGTGAAAAGTTGGTAGATGAAAGAGTGTGGCCAACGCGTACCCTTTTCAGGAACTGGACTGCCCTCTCCAGTATAGCAGGATCCGTCACTTGCTCGATTGCTCGATTTTGTACCTTAATCATGCCTTCACATTGACAGGTATCGCCTATAATTTTCCCTTCTACCTCTCAAAAAACTGCAGCTTTATCGTTTACAGCAGATCTGTGACAGGCAGATATATATTATGAGGATAGAGCCCGGGGTTATCTGTCGTCAAACATGGGCGAGGGTTGTCTTAATATCTCCGCTGCATAGCTGGGCAGGGCATGCAGGTACATTTCTGCAGTGGTTCCCCCATACATAACGATCGATCGATCGAGAGATCTAGTCTAGCTATTCCTGTGCGGCAGCCTTCAAATTGCTTCTAAGTCTTGCAGTCGGCAATCCAATCACGGGACCTTCAACCGTGACCACCTATCATAGATGGGCACGGTTGCAGGTACCGTGGTTGGGTAGCTTACTGCACAACTTTTTCTAGTACTGGTTAGCTCACTGCAAAATAATATAGTTGCTAAGCAGCTATGGCTGCATTATAATAATATAGTATAATAATATAGTTGCTAAGCACCTATGGCTGCATTATAATACTAGTGAAAACGGAAATGAGAGATCCCTGGACGCGTTTTATGCTACGAATCTCTGGTAAACGCCCGATCGGCTAACGTGTATGTGACAATTTGCCACTGAAAAAACGATGGCGAATTATCCGGTCCATCTAACTCTCAGCACTGAATATATACTGTCATGTATCCGTTTTTTTTGTTGGGGCACAGGGGAATCGCCACATAGCGCCCTTTGGCTAGTAGAACAGCATTTCTCAATGCAGCCACTCCCCCCACCCCCTTACCATCCACATACAGTCGCGATCATCCAATTCCTGCTTCAAATCCGCTGGCAACGATTTACGTTTAGCGTAGCAACTGTAAAGATTATTTGTGACATCGTATGCTCCAATTTGTAACATGATGATCAAGAAAAAGACTCAAAATTAGGCAAAAAAGGAAAAGGAGGCTAACGAACCAAATGACAAGTGCTCGATAGATGACACACGGTTGCAGCTTCGCTCCCTTCGGCAAGAGAACCTTCCCCACGAGATTCGAGTACGCGACTTGGTGGAAGGCCTTGTCGCCCGTCCAAGAATTCGGCCGAAAAAGAAGACACTCAACCTGGAACAATAAAAACTCAACTACAAAAGACTAAAATGTTCCAGAAACAAGTATTTCGGCCGAGCAGTGCAAATAAGTATATCCAAGACACGAACTGACCACAACGAGTCCATCCTCAACGTGGGTTAGTACCGGATTGGGGATAATGCTCGCCTGACTGCTGTCCACGTCGTATTCAATCCAGCATCCAACCTACCATTGTACCATTCAAGAGCGAGCAAAGAACTATTGGTCAACCGGTTTACAAAGTGCATCATTTACATGAATTTCGCCTTGCGCATCTTCATCCATCGACGCGTTTCTGGGGTGATGTAAATGATTTATGAACCAGTTGGTTAACACTAAAGGAAAGATCTAGTAGTAGCTACTAGAGCGCGCCTTTAAGCTACTAGCCTAATTCTCTCTTAAAAGCGATATATTTATGTACGCTAGTTTACATGCGCATTGGGTATGGCATCACATGGCAAAGGTTCATGGTGAACGTCATTCTGCCATCGAGTCGGAAACAAGATCTCTTAAATTGGCCTACTTGAAGAGAAGAGTCAGAAGTCCTCAACTGGGAAGGCAATCTGCGCATCGTGTCATCGTAGCACCTCACGTCGTCTCCTTTGATTTCAACCACAACGAAGCGTGGTTTGAACTCGCACTCCTCCATGACCGACCAGCAAAGGTAGGAACGTTACGAGTGGAAAACAGAGCACGCAGTCCTACGGTCAAATAATGTCAAGGGGGAAAATTCCGCAAGCTTTTTGTTTTCGGCTTTTCATAAATCTCACTTTTGACTACAAACTACGCGAAATCACATAACGAGCTCGAGTGAACGGCTGATATTAGAAGTTCCACGGGAGCTGTCCTCAAAAACGGAATGATTTAATACTTTTGATTGAAATAATAAACTATTCCGGCTGATTACGGCTTGAATCCTTACGTGTCACCATGGCAGGGATGGGTAGAATCGTAAGAAAATTGAAGACAGAGAGGCAGATCAGCGCGTGTATTTGCATAGACAGTTCGCAATCGTTTGCGTACTTTTTGTCACCTTTCGTGGAACTTGTAATAGTGGGTGCGGCTGCAGCCAAAATACAATATCTCGTTCACGGAAAAACTGACGCGCGTTAACGTGTTAAACTCGTTAAACAATGTTATTGTTATTAAACAAACAATAATAGTTAAACTCGTCAACTCGTCAATATAGACAATGAGCTAGGCAGGAGGCTCCTACAACGACGCGCGCATTCAAACTTCAAATACTATGTTCTGTAGAGCCCATTCTGTCCGCAAAATCGCCGCATTTCCCGGAACAAAATATTAAGTTTTTTATCTTTCCTTTTCTGTTCTTGCTCGGTTTTTTCAGTATTAGTTTATCTGAAGAGAACTGTAAGTAGTCCTCAATTGGGAAGCCATCTGCAAGTAATAGGACACGACGTTTTACCAGTCCGAGTTCCGAAATTCCGAATGTCTCTGCGTCTCTCTAATTTCCATGCTCTCGCCTACACTCTGCATACGACTCTATTCTACGCAGCAGGACGTAGTGGTAGGACCACACATGTAGTAACTGTCCCCGCTAAATGTGCAACAATGTGAGCGGAATTTCAAAACGTATGTGCTGAACGTTAAGCACAAATCATTTATTATTTAGTCTCATGGAAGTGAAACGACTCGTTCGAGCTCTTAATAATAAGAACAAGTTGAAAATAATTGATAATGGAGTTGAGGAAGTGGATAATCTTCCACTAATCGGGACACTTCGCGCTTGATTGATTCATCAAAGTACTGCAAAAGTGATGCTCCAAAGTTAAATTTGAAAAATATAAGCACAATATATCTCCCTTATCACCATGAAAACTAACCATGCATCTCATGAGGTTTTCCAACCGTCTGTCCAGTTCTTTGATCATTCTTCGATCTCCAAGTAAGCATGCACACTTCACCATATAGGGAACTGCGGTCATGTCAAGTAGCTTGGGTATGACAATATTCTGGAAAAAATGTTATGTATAGATAATCATCTGAATTGGAAATGTATCTTACCGAATACCAGCAAATGAACTCCGAATATTCGCATCTTTTCATGATGTAGTCTCTTGCGTCTGTATGGAGTACTCGTCGAAAAAATGATGAATTGAGCAGAAGCACTTGCTTAAAGGACCTCCATTCGGAACAGTGATCTATTCAAATTCCTGAAGACATCCTGACAGATTCGATTAATTTCTCTTCTATGCCCTCCGTTCTCTCGCTATGCAAATTAGTCTGAATTTGCCTGGCTATGGTATTGAATGGCCCTCCTTTAAATTCTTATCTATCTCATTGCCGTAATTTTGCCAAACCAACCTTGGATACTTTCATTCGGAACGCTACTCCGGTAATCTCACAGGGAAAGACTAGTTCGAAATCGGTGTGAACTCGTGAAGCGTTTGCAAGGGCAAAGTCACGGTGAATGTACATTCCTGTCAGGTTGGTCATGCGAATCTAAACTTATATTCCCAGAAAATCATTCGAATAAGCTTTTCGTGTAAAGTTGATACCTGCGCTTCTGCTGTGAAATTCTCCTCCAACATCCCTATAGATGCGAGCTGCAAGAAATCAGAAATTCAGGTGTTCTGTAAAAAAATAACTAACTGCACTAGAGCAAAACGACGACTGACCCGAAATCTCGCATAGATCGGCTGTCCAGTACGAGGGAATACAGGTTGCGATTGGGTTCTGAGAAGGGATTGATTCTGGGAGAGATCGGTTTTGATACAAACTTGACTCCATTCCGCGTAGACACCGAGACTGTTAGCTGGATATTCGCTCGCCATTCATCGCTGCACAGAGAGTATACGATGAGATCGTACTGAATATATGTCTTACTTGATTTGATTCCCCGGCGTAGATAATATTTATTATCTACCGGCAATGAGAGATGTTTAGCTAATCTTCACACTATATGATAGGGTACTTTCTAGTTTATTATGACAACTGGCACCATTCCGTGCTTCCCCTAAACTTACACGGAGATAGTCGTCATACACGTGGAACTTTGTGTTGAACTGTACATGATTCCTCTCGAAATTGACTTGACGGTTATGATTCCTCAGTAGTGAAGTGCACTCAAGTGGTTAGATAAGCATACTGAACGAGACACTATATAGATGTTCTTACTTGTAAATTATTGGAGATCTTGACAACCGACCCGTCATCTTCAAAACGAAACATAGCTGAATACTTCACATTTTCCGATCAAAAGAGTTGAACCGAATAAAAGAAATCTGATCGACATACAGCTATTAATTGTTATATGTACATTTTAAAAATGGGCATACAATAATGATCACAGGGTACCTGCATGGTCCTATGTGACCTTCATCAAAATTGACAATTTTTGAATTCAAAATATGCCCTCTGGCTGCTCCTTGCATCTCACAAAATTTTATGGGTCATAGGCCGTGTGCTGTTCAAAGGATAAATAAAAAATTTCAAACTACTGTAGAAGCACAATTTGAAATGACAGATACCATAAGAAACGACCGCTTTCCAAATTATTGACTTTAATCGTGGACTACGGGATTCGATTTTTTGAGTGTTTTGTATGAATTTCTACGCTCCGGAACAACGCGTTCCTTTTGATGTTCTTCAAGTGCAATTATCCGAAACTGTCTGCGAAACGACCAACAGAGATCAAGTATTTCAAAATAAGTATTCAATTAGGCGTATATTTTTGTCTCTACGTTGGTTTAGGAGCTTGTACCTACTTAGTCGTTTCCGTTGTTAACTGACTAAATGCCCCACCGTACACTACGTGACCCACCGAACTAACCGTTCAGCAGGTCAACCCTCCGTTCTCCCTCCAACTCTCTGCATCAACCTCCCCGGCCTTCAATGCTTAAGTAGGAGAGAAGACGATCTCAACGATGGCTCGCCTGGTTCGATCGGACAGTAAGTGTGCCTCACGCGGTGTTTGAGTAACCCTCGTTGAGGTAAGGAGTCCGTACTGTCGACGTCGTCGTGTGTGAGCGGCGTGGGCGAATGGCAGATTGGAGATCGAGTTATGCTCGGGGAGAAGGTTAGACACTCAACAAGCAATCACACTTACTCAAACATCTTTATTATTCCAATTCGTTTAACGCTGGTAAAACAACATTCATTGGGTGGGTCTTCCTGTGATGTAAATCATTATATCCTATGATATTCGATGAATGTATATTTTAGGTGGGAACACTCTCCTTCGTCGGCCACACAAAATTCGCTCCGGGGGAATGGATTGGGGTCGTTCTAGACAAGCCGGAGGGCAAGAACAATGGATGTGTACTGGGCGTCTCTTATTTTACAGTAAGTCACACTGTCCGTTCTCATCTAACCAGGATACTTCAGTATATCCCCTAATTCAAGCTAGATCTCTATTTTGTAGTGTGAGGAGAATCACGGTATCTTCTGTAAATCGAGTAAACTTCGCCGCATCGCTAACTCGCCCAGTGTCAATTCGCCCTCTCGTGATCTGCCCAGTGAATATGCTGCCGAATTCGGGTATGAGGTTGATCTTTGCTCTTTAGCTACTCACCTTCCCTTCAAGGTGTTTTCTTGCAGTTTCGATACGGGCGACCGGGTTATAGTGTCGGGCGGCAAACTGGGGACGCTCCGCTATCTCGGATTGACGGAATTCGCTCAAGGCGTGTGGTCGGGAGTGGAGTTGGACCAGCCAGTGGGAAAGAACGATGGAAGTGTCGCGGTCAGTTGGCCCTCGTCGCATTGTCCATTCTCATCCTGCATTTATTACGTTTCACAACACAATTGGGCATATTGTTATTTAAAAAGAAAACGAATTGCCATATTCCATTTCTCTACTAACCAATTATCATATTCGTCTAAAGAGTGCTAGTTCACTTTGTCCCCTACCGTACATTCCCCGTTGGCTACCGTACCCCGCGTATTCAGGGAAAGCGCTACTTCGCCTGCAAGCCACTCTACGGAATCTTCGCTCCCGCCAAGAAGACCGAAAAGGTGCCTTATTTTATGGTTTTCTCACGTTTACATAATTATAATTTTTATATAGTTTATTTTTCATATCGATTTATCAAGTTAAGTACCGTATCATAGTGTCCAACCGTGTCAGGCCCCGAACATCGCTACTCCCTCGAAGATCCGCGTGCACCACAACAAGACCTCTCTTCTCCGCCAACAACGAAGGGGCTCCGATGAGTCCCTCAACTCTATCGGGGCTTCGTCGGTCTCGTCGCGAATGACGACAGGAGGAACAAGACTGCCGATGGTATATGGTAGTCAGGGGAAGGGTACGGTAGGCGGAGATATTACAGAGAGGTGCGGGCACGACGAACGAGTCCCTGGTGAAGGCATTGCAAGAGACACTACAGGAGAGGGAACGACATCTTGAACAGATGATGCAGGTATACAGTATACCCTCCGTATACTGGGGCTTTCATGGACTTGTCGTTCACATTTCTTTTGGTTTGTTACATTCCGCGTATTCGAATTCGCCTAATTCCCTTTCTCTCATATTTGCACTGGGTATTGAATATCGCGAGTGGTTATGTATCTTTTGAGATATGAATAATATTGGAGAAAAAATGATTGAAGGAACGGGAAATGGGTCGAAACGAAGTGGCAGAGTTGACGGCGAGATGCGAGGAATTGGAACGGAGGGGAGGGGATGCGGGGACGGAACCGCGATTCGAGGAGGAAAGGGTTCGTATCTTATAACGACGGCTAATTAATACTATACTTCTAACTATTAAAAATGCAAGTTTTGCTAACAATATTGTGAGAAGTAATAAATAAATAAAGGTATGAGTTGAGGTTCTCCGCCTGGAGGAAGAGAGGAGAAGCCTCAGGGCTACGGTAGACAAGGGACTGAAGACCATCGAGGATCTGGAGTTCCGCCTGGACGAGGCTGAAGTTCTGTCACAAGCGAAGGAGGAGAAAGTGAAGGAGTTGGAGGGTGTAATAGAACAACTGAAGGTGGACAGGGTAAGTGGGGAAAAAGAAGGGAAGAAGGGAAACATGATGAGAGGGCACGAGAAGAGAATAGGAAGAAGAAGGAAGAGGGTTGCAGTCGACCGAACAATTCGATAGTGCCGTCCTGGAAGATGCGAATGAACAGTTGAAGACAGCGAAGGAGCAAGTCGAGAGGGTCAGTTGGCTTCTGTTATGCGGGGTGTAGTGATAGTGGTGGAGCATACTGTTATTTGCTTTGAAAAGGCTCGGTCTGATCGAATCTTGTCGCCCTTTACAGTTAGCGGCTGCCGAAGCAGAGTGTCGACAATTACTGGAGAAGGAAGAGAAGCTGAGAAAGGAATTGGAGAAGGAGGTGGAGAGGATGAAGGAGACTGTCGAGCTGAGCAAGAAGGATGGACAGGGTTGGTCTGGGTGGGGACGGTAGTGGGATTGACGGAGAGGTACGGTAATATAGTATTGTTACTTTTTGGTGCAAAAATCGCATCAGCTGTTGCATGGTAGAGCATCGAGTGAATAGTTTTTTTTAAATTTTAATAAATACATTAGCGATTGCAGAGGGAATGAACAAGGTGATCGAAGAGCGAAATCGACTACAGGACGAAGTGGAAAATATGAAAAAGAAGGTCGGTTCTGCATTTTTATTTTCTAATCTGCGCGAAGTCTGTATGGTAACGATTAAGATAGACGAGCTTATCGGTGAGGATGGAAAGAATAAAGAAGAAATCACGAAGTTAAAGGCCGCACACGAAGAAGAAGCGAAGAAATTGACGGAGGAATCAGAGAAATTGAAGAAAGAGGTGAGACGGATTACGGTACTTTCTTTTGTTTAGGTTTGCAATTAAATCTACAAGTCGCCTAAAAGATAATTGTGTTGTGTTCAGATTGAAGCACAAAAGGAAGAAGATGTAAAGAAGAAAGAAGAACTGGTCAAGTTGAAAACTTCGAGTGAAGAGCAAGTGAAGAAGCTGGTCGAAGAGTCTACCCAGCTGAAGGCAGAAGTGAGTTTGGTATACCGTAGCGGGTGTTTATAGATAGTAGGCATACTGTTGTTCGTTCAGATTGACCAACTCAAATCAGATGAAGAAAAGCAGAGAGAAGAGTTGGAAAGACTACGGTCGAGTGGGGAAGAAGGTGTAAGGAAGATGAATGAAGAATTGGAGAAGATCAAGAACGAGGTGGGGAACTTTGGATGGGTATTATAGATAAATATTTTCCAGCTTAAAGCTGAAAAGGAGAAGAAATGCGAATCATGGGATCAGCTGAAGGAACAAGCTAAGCAATTGGAAACGAAGGCACATCAGTCTCAAGGTTACCAATATTTCGCTTGCCTTTGAGAGTCGTTGTCTTCGAGATGATCTCAAGGCTTCGGCGCTAAAGATCCAAGAACTGGAAGCTTCTCTGAAGGCGGTACAGGAAAGCCTCGATACGACCAAGCAAGAGGTCAGTTCCTGATAGAGAGAATTATCTCGCATTTAGCTTAGCAGACCATTCAGTTGGGAAATAATAGCAGTCGTAAAAGTGTCATAAATTCAGGGGAGAGGGACCCTTTCCAGATTATGCCTAGCAAGCTAGCATTTGTGTCTGTTTCGTCTTATTTTGCCTTCTTTCAGCTCGCAGACAATGTCTCTCGCTTGTCTGGATCCATCGAGGGATCGAATAAGGAATTGGAAGCGAAGATTTCGCAGGTCAACGGTTTGCTTGCTGAGAAGAAGGAACTACAGACGACTCTGGAGAGCACTAAGAGTAAGAGAGGGTTGCCACCATTCAGTAGTTATTGACTCTGTAATAGATGTACCGTTGGGAGAGGTTCCAAACCAGCCTAGTGCGGGATAAATTTTAGTAAGCTTTACTTTAAGATATATGGACGCGATTTGCTTCAGATCAAACATCAGCACTTGAAGACGAAGTGAAAGTATTGAAGACGAAGCAGGAAGAACAAGTTACAGCGAATAGTCAACTGGAGAAGACGTTGAAGGGGGTCCAAGCAGAGTTGGAAGAGGCGAAGAGGACTGTACAAGCTACGGTATGAATAACCCCTGCCAGGGCAAACTGGCTAATAGTTTGTCGGAACTTCGTGATTACTGTAGGCGTTGATTGATCACGTTCAGAGTGCTTCTGGAGAGGAAAAGTCGAAGAAGCTTGAAGAAACGATGGCAGAGTTGAGTGGAATCAAGGAAAAGCTTGCGGGGTTAGTTTGTGCTGCTTATTTTTAATTTATTATCCTACAGATTACTGTAATTCTTATTGTTAAATTTTCAGAACCGAGTCGTCTCTCAAAGAAACGAAGGAATCGCTTGCCAAGAAAGAAGAGGAATTGAAGGAATTGGGTGAGGAGAAGAAGAAGGTTGAGGAGAAGAGGGAAAAGGAATTGAAGGAAGCTGCGAAACTCAAGGAAGAGGTACGGTACATTGTCATAGCTGTATTCAATTATCTATCCTCTTTCTCCATCTACCTCGATATCCAACGTATATTATTAGGCAGACTACGGTACTCCCTCAAACATTTAAATTGTTTTAGACGGACAAGAAGCTCGCTTCACTCGAAGAATCGATCGCATCTCTCAATCAACAGCTGGCCAGGTTGCTATTTACGTACTATCGGTTCTATCAAACAATTTTGAGTGAGAAGGACGCCCGAAGTACGACAGAGAACCAATTGAGTGAGAAGGAAGTGGAGGTGAAGAGGGCAGAGGAACGACTGAGTGCACTACAGTCATCCGTCAGTCAATTATACACATTGTTTATTAATTTATATTTATTTTATGCTAATTTCATAATTCCATATAAAGTAATGATTGAAGGAAGACCATCTACTTACTGAATTCAGATCGAAACGGCCAAGCTGGGCGATAACGAGAAGAACAAAGAGCTGCAGAATGTGAAGGAGGAACTGGCGAATGAGAGGAGCAATGGACAGGGGCTCAGTAACAGGATTGAAAAGTTGGTCTTTGCATATTCATTCTTTATTCTTAGAGAACGGTAAGTATGCGAACAGGGATCTTGACCAGATATTCACCAGTTCTTGAAGTTGACTTATCGATATTTGAAAAAAAGTTTTAATGTTGAGGCTCACTTCTGACAGCGAAGCACTGAAAAAGGAAATGCACGAAGCTAAGGCGAAATTCGAGGAAGAGAGGAAGAAGTGGAGAGAAGAATGGGATGCGAAGATCAAAGATCACGAAGAGACCATATCCTCCATCACTGCCAAGGTTGGATTAGCGGAGATATTCTGAGATAAGCCTGGTTTAGTTGGAAGAAGTGAAGAAGGAGACAGCTGAGAAGAGCAAAGAGATCGCTCGATTGGTTACCGTATCGAAGGAGGGAGAGAGCGCGATGGGAAGTAAGGTGGAGCAGATTATGGTATTGCAAGGGGAGAAGGAGAAGCTGGAAGAGAAGGGAAGGCAACTACAGGCACTAATCGATGAAACTGCGCAAAAGGTTAGACTTTCTACAGTAATCGACTTCGCAAAAGAAGTTGTTCATAATAGACTTTGAAGCTGTACGACGTATTTCTGCGAATAACTAGAATATTGCTTTGTGCAAGCTACAGTAATCCTTCTTTCCCGTCAGGAGTCGCAACTCGCTCAGAAGGTGAAGGAAGCCGAAGAGGGGCTTTTGAGAGTAAATGGGGAGCTGGAGAAGGAGAGGAAAGCAAGGGAAGAGGGCATGCAAGGGATGGAGTCCAAGTACAAAGAGGTTCGTGAGGTTAATCGATTTACTCCTGTTTTAAGAAATGTCAAGGCTTTCTTACTCTTATATTGGGATCAGGAAATACTAAGAGAGACTAAAAGAGAAAAAAAATGCAGGAAAGCGAGAAATCCGTAGCCATATCATCTGAACTGACGAAGCGATTGGAGAAGAGCGAAAAGAGCAGAGAAGAGGTCGAAGTGAAGAGGAAGGAGATGGAGGAGAAGAATACCGTACTCGTCAAGCAGGTGAGAATTGTAGGATACGGTAACGGGACATAATCAAAGTTGAACCCGACGTGACTCTCTACTGTTATGACCTACTTTGATTCAGTTGAGCGACGCAGTCGAATCATCAAAGAAGCTGCAATTAACTATTAATGGATTGGAAGAAGAAAAAACCCGACTGACCACTGAGATACAAGCCTACGACGAACGGTTGAAGACCAATTCGAGCGAGGGATCAGTCAAGGATACCGTAATCGTGGAACTCAGAGCTAAGGTAAGCACAATTTATATTATACGGTGGATGCTGTTCTCTCATCTAGAAAGTACTTCGTACATGGGCGTGATTGTATTTGTCCGTTAGGATGGGTGCTTGCACCGAAGAATCATAGTGCAAAACACTTGTAGGGGTGGTGGCTGCTGTTGATTTTCTCTTATTATGTAAGGCTGTCTGCAATAATTCTAGGACAACGCCAGCCCATGTATGCAGTACATATTTTCACGCTAACTTTTTTTCTCATAATAATAATGTGTATGGGAACTTGACTGTGCTTCAGTTGAATGAGGCAGCCGAATCATCGAAGAAGTTACAATCGACAATTGACGGATTGGAAGAGGAGAAGGGACGACTGACCAGTGAGATACAAGCATGTCATGAACGGTTGAAGAGCAACTCGAATGAGGGATCAGTCAAGGATACCGTAATCGAGGAGTTGAGGACTACGGTAAGCGATACATCGTAAATACTAATGACGGCTTCGTTTAGATTGCGGCCCATCAAGGGAAGGAGAAGGAATTGAATGAGAAGTTGAAGAATGGGGAAGAGGAGATAGGCAAGGCTCGAGAACAGTTGACTACTGTAGAGAAGCAAGTGGAAGAGTGAGTGGGAGTGGTACGGTAGGAGAAGGGAGTACTGTATTCAGATTGACGGGAACTATTCAACAACTGACCCTTCAACTACAGCAAGTAGACGTTCTGAAGAAGGAGAAGACTGAATTGTCGGTTGCTCTTTATTGGAAAGTTTTGAAGAACATCAAAGGGAAATTTTCCGTCCGAGACTATGCTGGTAGATCTCATTGCCTTTCGCAGGGAAGCAATAGTCGACAAGGAGAAATCAGAACGGGAGGCTGGTGAGAAGAAACTGCTTGAGAGGTACGGTAGGCTTTATTCTCAGTGCCTGAAAGCTGTTAGTTTAGGCCGTGCACATGTTCCATTAATTATAAGTATTTAGTTTGATTATGCTGGTTACAGCCAGGAGTCGGTCAAACGGTTGGAAGAAGCGGTGAAGAAGGAGGAGAGTGAGAGGAGTCGACTACAGGGAGAACTCAGGCTGAATGTCGGAGATCTGCAGGGAAAGAGCGAAGAGGCATTCAAGGCGGCACAAGAGTTGGTCTTTTCGGGAGTTGATGAGACCATTTGGGGAGTTGCAACTGGTTGAGACTTCTAGAGGTCTTCCCGTAAGGTTATGTAGTAGAGCAACATTAAAGTAAACCGGGAATACATTTACCTGTTTAAGTATCGATCGACTGCAGCAGAAAGTCGAAGAATTGTCAAGGGAATTGGAGACTGAAAAGCGAGGGAAGAGGGAGGTCGAGGAGAAGATGAATGTACACGAAAACAGTCTTTCTGCACAGGTACCTAGTCTCTTTCATTTGAGGAGATGACAGTTGCTTTCGTTACTTTGAAAATGCTTTGTACGAATTTTTAAGGATTATTATCAATGTTCAATGGAATTCTATAATTTATTCCCTAATTTGTGCGTTGTGAAACATAACCTGTTATCCTTTAGATGAAGAGCGAGTTCGCGGAAATGGCTAGCAAATTGGAGCAGACGAAGGAAGAAGTGAACAAGTTGAGGGATGAGAAGGAACAACTTGTACTCCAGAAGAGGCAACAAATGTGGGTTACGGTATTGGAAAGGTTACGGTGACATTGAAAAAAGTAACCGTGACTAACTTGACTTACGGTGGAAGTAGTATTATAATAGCCGTGGGCGGAAGGTTCACTGTGAATTACTGCAGATTACCGTAATTGTCTATCTTGCAGGGACCTTTTCGATGAATTGCAAGCAGAATGGACGAAAAAGGAACAGAAGCTGGCTGAGAGGGTTAGTTGGAAAGGGGACAATTGACTGTCTTTCAATGAAAATGGTAGAAAAGTATGGAAACCAGGATTATTAGTACAGTTTTCCTTGAAAGGCATATTTTTCCAGTTGGACGACGCGAATTTCAAGCTAGAGCAGAGTGAGAAACGAACGGCGACTGATGAAGTGAACAGTTTGCAGAAGCAGGTGAGGATATGGGGGAGGGGCAGGATTAGGTAACCTTTAGTTAGTTGAGTTTAGCATACCTTGGAATGTAAACATCGGATTGGCATGCCTACAGTTACTATAAATGTTGTATCGATGAGCTTGACCAATCCAAGTTCATGTTGTTAGTCCCATACAGCGTCATCTACAGGGAATTATAGTCAACGTAATTCCTCTTCAGATTGACTTCCTGAACTCGATTGTTGCAAGTCAACAGGAAAAGGAAGTCAAATTGAAGGAGGAAATCGAGATACTCAAGAAGATGCCGCTGGACAGGTTAGTACGTTACAATTGGGGTACGGTAGTTTGTGAAGGTTTTCCTTATGAGAATCACAGTGAAGTTCATATCCGGATACTGTTGATAGACTTTTATTCAGCACTACGTCCCTGTTCAATTTGAAGAAGGAAGCCGCTCCTCGGTTATTCTGTGATATCTGCGAGGTCTTTGATGCGCACGACACTGAGGTACGGTAGTTTCCTGGGATGGTTACAGTATGCCGATCGCAAACTGACTAGGAGACCTTGAGGACTGTCCAACGCAAGCGATGAGTGAGGAGCAAGTGGCATCACCGAAGAAGACTCGACCACCCCCACGGGAGTACTGTGATGATTGTGAAGGTTACTCTGCTTGAAGTATTAATTTATTTTAGTTTTAAACAAATTAAGTAAAAATATACTCTTTTTTGCAGAATTCGGCCACGATACGCTAAAGTGTCCGAAAAAACCGCCAACAGAGACGAAACCCAAGCGAGATTATACGTTCTAAAGAGCTTATACTGTATTTATGCAATTAGTTCACTTATGCAATTCACTCAGGTACTTTCACTATGTGTTCTCTCTTAGCTTTGTAGGTAGTTTTATATTCGGGCACGAACATAATTATATTTGGATTGTACTTTCATTACTTGTCGTTTTATACCTGCTCAATTGTAATAATAATATTGGTGAGATTAATGGCCTTATACCCCTCCTGGTCATAAATATTTAATATTCTAAGTATCTCATGATGGTGATGCGCAGGCAATTCGTACTACGGTATCGATATAAATATCTAATTTTGGCCTTCCTGATTACTGTAGGAAAGCGGGACGTTCAATTTGACTTTTTGCTGTCGTTTCTTTTATTATTTAATTCTTTTATATTTCCAGAATGGACAATTACGTGATATCGGACACCGAGGAAGAGGAGGAACCGAGTCTCTCGTTCCCCTCCCAACTCATGAAGACTGCCCAGGTATTCGAGATGAAGAAGAACACGAAGATGATTGGAATGGCCGCCGCTGCCACGAAGCATTTGAGGGTGAGTATCGGGGAAGTTGGGAAGGACCGGGGAATAGTTGAAACACACTCAGATTGCGAATAGTTGAGAAACCTTAGCCAGTTAATGAGTTATCAGGCTGTTTATTTATTCCGGGGCACCCCTTTACCCCCCTTCATTCCTGTTGTTCAT
The DNA here is from genome assembly GCA_900490955.1 of Micoletzkya japonica. NCBI lineage: Eukaryota > Metazoa > Nematoda > Chromadorea > Rhabditida > Diplogasteridae > Micoletzkya > Micoletzkya japonica. The sequence goes on from LS819829.1 coordinate 97,648, forward strand.
TTCAAAATGAATGTCTTGAGGAGGGTCGACCATGTCTCGTTCGGGGAATGGGAGACGAGGCAGAGAAGGCTGTGAGTCTCGTTGAAATCATCAAGCGGACACCGGATGTGAGTATTTAACCCTTGTTGCTTTCTGTACTCTCTGGTGCTATGTATTCTTAGTATTTTCTTAGTTTGCAGTAAACCTTTCCTGCGGTATGCTGTCATTTACCGTAGATAGTTAGTACAGTATACTGTAGCTACGGTAATCCGGCTTCACAAGAATACATATTGTGCCGCGTTGAGGACGGTCAAAGTCTACCATGAATGTGCTAAGTTGATCGTCTTCCAATGGAACGAGATGGCAGTGACGGGCCGAGTTAGTTACTGGAATCCGACTGTGGAGGGACTCAGTCGGTTGCGGGCGAGGGTAGAGACTCCCGGCATATTCATACTACTGCACACCGAACCATTTCCTCTAGGGAACGAGAGGTACGGTATCTTGTGCGGTGATTCTAAGGAAAATTTCAATGGTCTTGGCTAGAGCCTGCGAATCGATACCGGTAGCCGATTTTCACCGGTTACGTTTCACTACCAACATTGTCAGAATCACATCTCCGCAAACGTACGGAGCGAAACATAATCCTGGAAAAAGTGCCTAATTGGATTAAACGGCATCGATTCGCGAGGTCTAGTCTTGGCAATTTTTTGATGCAATCTTTCGCTAAAGCCCAAGCTGTTCAGCATGCAATGCTCACTGGAAACGGCTGAAGAGCCCGTGGCTAACGATAGACAAGAGAAGAAGGGGAAACCGAGGGAGGGAAACAAGTGGACGAGGAATAAGGGGAAGAAGAAGGAGGAAGGAGAGGAGAGGAATCGACTGTTGATGGAGATCGATAGACCGAGCATTGATGTGTGCACTGTTAAGTAAGGGGGGAGGCGATAAAGGGCCTTCACTAATACTGTATGAGTCCAGGCAGTGAAGACATTACAAATAGTTTATGGTATAAATAGATGGGTAGACAGCACAGGGGGTCGTCGTGGTAACCGTCGTCACCTTAGACGGAATGGCCGTGTCTGGCGAGTTCCTCCTTGAGTTGCTTGGAGAAGGGACAGTCGAGGGTCTCGTCGTCCCAGTTGTCCTCCCACACACACACTTCCTCGTCCTCGCCCTCCGCCTTCTCCGCCCATTCCTGAAATGACTAGATGATGAGACCAGAATACTGCATTTTGCCAGATACAATATGCCCAATTCTTTCTATCCCATCTAGCCGTGTCTATAAGAAGCAATACACAGATAGCCCTCGCGTTGATACCGCTACTACAATAAACCAACAAAAAACCCCAAGACAACTACCGTAACCCATCGTCAAGTTCAAACCGTACGTACTCTCACGGGGAATTCCTCGAATTCCTCGTCGTCGACCATCGCCTTGGCCTTGTCCTTCTGCAATTAGTTCGATAATATTAAAATAATTTCAATCTATAATTTTCTGTTATCTGTTCTTTCCCCATTCATTGCCTTTTCCATGGATATAATAATGACAATAATTCAGCGATACATGCATAATGCAGCCTGTCATCACACCATAAAGCAGAACAAGTTCACAATCAGCAGATAACGCACAAACTTCAATGGTTGCGCAATAGTTCTCCCCTGTCCACTAATCGACCTCTAGTTTTCCGCTTTCGTGCCCGACCAGTCATAAATATAAATACTCACCTTATCAACGGTCTTCGCCGCAGCCTTCTTATCAGCCATTACGGAAGAAGCGTGCAAACTGTAAGGGATATTGTAAGCGAGAAGGGAGTACTGTAGTTGCAGGTATGATGGAGATGATCAACTCCTTACAAGAAAACGAAGAAATTATGTACGTTCATAACAACTCTTTATGCACAACAACAAACAAACAACTACTAAAGCTCTACGGTAGAACGTACGATTCGTGTCTTGTATATGTTTCTCGTCCATATTCATGATGGGAGGACTCGCTAATTTACATACAGTCTTCAAGCCACCCCCTCTCACAGACCAATCGTGTGCTCTACTCTCGTCCCCTCTCCTATCTAGTCGTCTTCTTCCTTCTTTGTCAACTTCCCATCCGTCAATTCCTGTGCCCTCAGGGGAAGGGAAGAGGCGAAATCGGGGCGGACTTCGCCGCTACCTGTAGCAGCAAAAAGTATACTTCAATATCGCCTTATATACACTTATTCTCCTCTCCATTTGCACGTTTAAGTTTAAACATGGAAACTTTCCATATCCACTGAATATACAGGGAGAAAAGAGCAATGAACGATACCTAATGCTCTCGTCGGTATGACTCCTTCCTTCTTCTCAGCCCATCGAGGATACACCTGCAATAGACACAGTCATCACCCTTCCTCACGGTCTAGTCACAGTCCCTTTCCCAGACTCCACTCTAGCCAATCCCCCTCCCCCACCTTATCGTGCAATCTCCACTTCCCGTCGATGACAGCAATGTGGTTCTCGAAGACGACGTACTCTACGGAATCACGGGGTTCGGTCTCTGACCCGAGGATCAACTGACCGAACCGATCGTACACCGCCAGGATCTCAAAGGGTTACGGTAGTCTATAGAGGAAGCTGTCTCTTGTACGTACATGGCTGATAACTAATGAATGAATCTACCGTACCAGTCTACAAGTCTACCGTACCTGCCTATGGTGCATTCGGAGTGTAATCTGGGCAATGTCATTACCCGACTTGTACGGATGATCGGCGCATCGCACGGCCACGACCTACAGTAAGCAATACAGTAAATACACGAATACGAATTGCTGAGTGTCCTCATGCACTACAGTATCCATACTAGACTGCGACTAATGGCTATCATGATTCGATCACTAGGGACTAGGGAGAGGTAAAGAATGGAGAGAAACAAAAATAGTCATTAGGCGTACTCTATGTAAGCCATACCGTAACCTACTGACCTTACTCGGCTCAATCTTCTCCACCATCTTCCATACAATGCTTCCCTCGGCTACGTCGGGCCACATTTTCTGAAATCTTATTTTTAACAAATTGATGAATGCAAGCCCTAGAGCCTATGAATTGTGTTGCCCTGCTCATAAAAGCAATCTAATCTCTTCCCATACATAACTACCAATTTCCTCGTTTACAGTATGCCCTTTCTTACATTATACGCGTGTTCGGTGATGAAATCGTGCAGCTTCTTCGTGTCCCTCGTCATGAGAGCATTGTGTGCTTCTTCGTAGATGAGGTCAGCCGTCGCTCCGAATTCCTCAAAATCCCCCACTGCACTACGGAAGAGACTATGTTTCTAAACTCTATGAAGAAGCAGAACCAATTGCTTTCTGATTCACATAACCATACAATCCTTTTTACACCTGCGTTGACTAAATTCTTTTGCGCGAACCTTGGTATATGCATAATGAAATGCCTCCCGGAACGCCATCAACCATTCCACTTTGCTTGCCATCCATCCTTTAGTCACCCTCCCCTGCCCATCCACCGTCTCCTCCACGTATTCCCTACAGGAGAAAACACGTCACCAGGCCCATTGCGCATAAGGTAATGCGTCAAGCAAATGCCGGTTGAAATGGCAGCCTTGACGCGCACCTTTCGCGTGTTTTGAATGTCATGGTGGTCATCATCTCGCACTCTTAGGCATCAAAGCACGACACCCGTATGCAGAGATAACTACGCGAGAATACGAGCAGCACAGTCCATGAAAGCATTGTGTCCTCCCATTCCCTTGGATACCTTAGTGCTGAACTTCTCGAATCCCTCCTTCTTCCGAATGCGATTCACTCCGTTCTTCCAGTTGTGGAATCGATGCTGCACACTGTCCTTCACTTCGTCGGCCTGCAAAGATTGCAGACATGGTCTAGTGCTGCTATAACACTTTTGCAGGCTGTCTTACATGATTAGAGCGAATCAAGTACAGCCGTCCTAACACTGTGTTAGTAACACACGTTTTACATTCCGATTGATGATAGCGCCCATACATGAAAGAATTGACAGACTACACTCTAGTCCATGACCAACCTTCGACTTGAGTCCCTCGACCACAGCTCCATTGTTCACCCACGATATCGGCCGTTCGTTAGTGACGTACGGGTCCATCACACCGTCTGCAATTATATTTGCAATAAAATAAGTATTTCAAATATTTTTTTCTCCTTCGCAAATAATACGTAGATGAAAAATCATAAATGAACAGTAGTATGCCATCTTTCTCATAAATGTCATGACTCACAGAACGATTGCAATGTGATCTGAGCCTCTTGCCACGAGCGGGGGGCAATTTCCCTGTACGGGTTGATGCCCTACAATAGCATATTCGTAAAGCGATTCCTAATTAGTCACTCGGTGCATCTAATAACGATTAGACCAGATCAATTGGGAGGGCAGTGCTCTGAATATTTTGTTCCGCGCGTAAAACAGACTGTGACCAACTACCGTAATCCCTTACGTAAAGAGTGACCTTCATATCAAAAAAAAGATTATGGCGCAATGCAACGCTAATGTTGGATCATTGGACTAGTATTCATTAATAAGGAAGCAGGAAAGACGTTGATAATGATAGAACATGAATATACGCGGAATTTGAAGAGAGCGATGGCTTTATAAATGTGGTGTATACAAAATTCAAAATGGGTGATGTCTAACTAGTATCATTCGATAGATCTCATGACAATGCACCTGAAATGCTAAGATATAGTATACAAAAGTTGTCCCAAAACGAGAAATTAATTATCACAAATCGCCGTTTTATAAAGGGAATTTCAGTAATACGAGGATTTCTCGAAAAGGGTGAATTTGGGTGATATGGCAATTTGATATGATAGAAATGCAAGCGTCCTCTTCACGATAAGCCTAAACCTCCCTCTCCCTTCGCGTCCCAAAAAAAGTTATCCATCCGCAAACCTTCGAGAAAATCAAGTTTTCTATCTGACCTCCCTGGAAAACGAGGTATATTGTAAGACCTTTCGTCAGATTTCCGAACACCGCGTTATGCCTTGATTTCTATGATATTTCTGTATTACTTTTGCAACCTAACTACTTCTGAACACTTCTAAGCTCACTTCGCTCAGATACCATCACTTGACATCTGTTTTCCGACATTTCTAAATTGCGTATTTGCTTTTCCTCTATTCTGATCGTTTTTATAACGAAGAAAGCTTAAATTTGCCACGTACTGTGTTAGGTATGACTATGAACGTATTCTACTTGCTTCATGCAACGGTTTGATCTGTCGCGACAGCGATTTCCGAACTTCAACTTCGATCAGCTTTGGTTGCGTGCTTTATGAGGTTTATTTGAGCCGTTTCGTTCTTAGAAAGGCATAGTGCTTCAATATGACAGGGAAAAGGCAGTTGACAAGCGGTAATCTTGGCGACAGTTTGAGTTTCTGACTTGCATTAAACTGATTCATCTCTCTGACCCAGCGTCCGACCTCTTTCACGCTATGACCCCGCATTCCGAATTTGTTTCAGCTATATTTCGCCATGGTTTTACATTATTTTTGGCTTTTATGTGCCTTTTTGCAAATGGGGTAAGCATACCTATTATCTGAAACAACTCTAATCCCGAAATAATGAATTTCGTCAAAGTCGCTGCCCTCCCTACTGATCAAAGCGAACCTTTTTGAGCATTTCGTTCCTCATCTGGTAGGGAGGCATGGCATCGAGACGTCTCTGTTCCACGTCGTCAGGTAGATCAATCGTTACCGTCTTCCGACCACGCATCTCAACCATCTCTTATTAACCACTTCTTTCATGACTTCTTCCCTTTTCAATTCAATATTCCCCTTGTAAAATGGCGAGATCATTTCCCCACTTACCCTCCTGAACATCTTCTCATTGACATGTGTGTTCCTATTGGCGCGTGCCCTATTGCTTCTCTCTATGCCCAGGAATCGCTTGAGATCTCTTCTCTCCAGATGGTGGTGGACTCCCTCTGCTTGTACCACTACGGTACACGAGGGAACGAGACTCGACACTAGTCGAGTCCCTCTACTTAACAACATCTGAAGGGATACCGTAGACATACCGTAATCCACTACAGTAAGATATCACATCGTGATGGACGACTCGCAACTCTCAATAGGCACACGTAGACTATGTACATTCATCCGAGATCAACAGATAGATATCTTAGTACGAACAACTCAAGGAATACAGTACACCCGAGAAGGAAAGGAACAACGAGAAGTCTAGTCAGAATCCGACGAATCGCTACCGTATCCTACGAGACCCGCCAGGCCATTCGTGGTGGGAGGCGGACGACCATTTGAAGAAGAGGCTAATAAAGAAGATGAAGAGGGACCCGGGTCGTCCTCGTCTTTCGGCTCTTCTTTCACTGTAGTCTGCAATTAGTCTGTCTCAATTCTGGATAGTAGTATGAATAATACTGTATCATCAAAAAGATAAAAAATAGTTCATAGTTGGGCAGCTTATCTAAAGCCCATGAACGTCGGCCGCTAAAAATGTATAAGACAGCCGGGTGTTCGACTAGCTATTCCCATATGCAAACGTTTATGAATCTCTCGTATGCCAAACTTTCGCAATGCACCAGAAGACCAGAAGACTACGCCCTTGGTTCGGCTTCTATCAATTGCCAGCGATAACAGAGCAAACCCGAATTGCATACCTTGGCCTTCTTTGTCACAATTAACTTCGATATCAGTGATCGCTGATCAGCCAGCCTCTTCTTCACGTCGTTCTGCATCTCCATTCTGAATCACGACTTCGGATAATCTTCGAAACTTTATTTAATTATTAAAACAAATATTCAAGATAATTAAGCCGCTACTAATCACTAAAGTGAAGCCAGCCTACCTCGGCAAGACCTTCTTGACATCCTTCATCTCCTGTGCTTCCATCTCGTCCTCCTCCTCTTCCTTTATCCTCTTTGCATATTTACCATCCTCCATTCGTCCATACAATTCCCGTATTTCCGCCTCATCCGCCTCTTCTTGTCTGAATGTCAAAAGATCAACGTACGAGCCTATACGTAACCAGCTGTTTTGCAAATGTTTTGAGAGACATAGCTACTAATTAACAAAACCAGAGATCGTCTGGTCTACCGGAATGGGCAAACTAATAAAATCTGATCCCACACAAACGTACAATAAACGTCAGCAAAATTACGGGTTTACCACAGCCATCTTTTGGTCGAAGAAATAAGCATAGCTAGAAAGTGAATAAATAGGATGGATACCTCTTGAGTTGTTCAGCCAAACTCAATCGTTCGTCCGTCTTCTCAAGGTAGTCGTCCACAGCCAATGTAGCACCCTCGTGTCTCCGATTCAACTCTTGTATCTCCTCCAACTTCCCTGGAAACGTTACCTTCCATACGAGATTACAGTGGTTACATCCACTTTATCAATCTCTTTAAATAAAGTTATTCTTTACCAGCCCATCAACCATTATTGTGAGTTTTGCAAATTAGTAAGCCAGTGTCACGATCTACAGTATCAGCTTGTCAAAAATAAAGTTCTGTCTCATAGTTAGATGTTGGTTCTGACCGTGCGTGCACGATATCTTGTAACTTTGACTTTTCTTTGAAACTTATCTTGTAATTATGACTTTTAAAATGTTTAGATATGAGATTTAAGCTCTTAGATAAATGTTTAATACGCCTGCAAGATCACGCCTAACCCATAGCTTCCATCTCAGCTCTGCTCATCTTCGTTCGCTTTTCAAGCATCTTCATTGGATCATTCTTGTCCTCCTCCTCCTTCTCCTCTTTCGCTTTTTCCTGAAGGTAAAATTCAGTATGTTTACTATCGTATTCTAAATACGATAGTAAACAAAAACAAAATAATACTCACCGAATCCTTCCATAGCTTGAACGCTTCAAAGAGTCGAGTGGCCCCGTTCTCCGCTTGGTAGTCGCAGTTCTCGAGATCCGTCTTGAACGAGATCTCAGCCAGACAATTCGGACATCTGAATAACAACGTCAAACGTCAATTAGCTTCGCGTTCCTCTAGCATGTGCTATGAAATTGTTCGTAATTAGACCTCTTGACTAAAAAGGAAAAAGCATACCGGAAGTAGAAACGCCATATCCGCATTCCGAGGTAGAATTCGTCAGCAGGCTCTCGCTTCATGTTGAACTTCTTTCCCTTGTAGATGTACTCATTGCACGTATTACACCTCATGTTGAAGGGGGTCATCACACGCTGCACCCATTGCCGATTCTTCTGTCCCTTTGCCCGAGGAAGCTTTGTGGGGTCGAAGTCCGGAGGGTAGTATTTCTGAAACGAGTCAAATCAAAATAAACAAAGGTCAATTGAATCACCGATATCGGCCGATGACACCACCGGAAGGATGAGTCTTATTGTGGCGTACCTGGAATACTTTTCGCTCTGTTCCGGTCATGGTGGATTAGGTGTTGTTTGAGACCGGCAACGAAGACGAGTGTTAGATACTTCCGTTCCGAAACTGCAAGTAGGTAAAAATAAACGAGAAATAAAGCCACTCTTAGCAAAATAGTAAGCGATCCGAAAATAAACGGAGTCACGCTATGTCAAGCACTATATGTCAGCCCAGTCAGTTACAGTAATCTCTGTTTAAATCAATTTCGCGCGAAGTGTCGCGTTTCACGCGTCCGCGCCAGTTTGATGCTCATCCGGTAGGCGTTCAATCTTAGTTACGGTAGCTTTGAGCCCTGGCAATTTGCCAACTCTGCGAACTATCGATTCCTCTCACTTGATGAT
>LS819829.1:107478-127447 GCA_900490955.1 Micoletzkya japonica
TACCTAACTGTATCTTATTATTTGAACGCTGTTGACAGAAGAGATCGCTCATATTTGATGGGTTTTTGGTAAAATTGGAGAGGGAATCGGTGTGGCTACAGTAATCGGCGATGAATGTAAATAACAGAAAGCACTGCACGCGAAGCACCACAAAAGTACACCACGAGTGGGCGGGACTGGGCGCTTGACATAGCGTGCGGAGTTTTATCGCCATCTGCGTGCCGCGGGTGCACTTTGTGTGTCCGTCGAATGTTACTCTAATGTCCGGATACGGCTCTTACATATTCAAATTTTGTTTTCTTTTTTCATTTTGTGAAACTCTCGTCGAAAAAGCGGTTGGACTAATCTATCAGACGTGCGCTAGCCTCCTTCGAAGCCCTGCGATGTTGCGGCACTAAGCGTTTGCTCAGATGCCGAGAAATATTCTCCATAATTCTTCCAATCCCGGAATGCAATCTTTACTTCCTCTTGCAACCTAATTATCTAGCTGTTACTGCATGGTCACGCTCCTGGTGATTGCGAAAAGTTGCTTATTCACGAACTTTGAGCCTGAAAATGCGTCAGGATCGCGCTTATCTCTGCTACTCTTCCAAATGGTGCACGTACTCTCGCTTTGTGATAATATCTGGCCGCGTAAATAATGCGGCTGGCAACAGCGTTTGAGCAGCGGGTAGTCCTCTAGTTCAAGTTGCATTACACATTGACTTGACATGTTCGTCCTCTCTACTTTCATTGTATTGATTCGCGTGTTGAGATGATCACTTTCGACTGACTCTTTAGCCCTTCCCCTTCCCTCCCTCTCGAAATGCTGAATGTCTCTCTCGGTGCTCACCAAATCCCTCCATTCCCTTCCCCACACCTCTAACCTTCACGGTCCTCGCCCCCTTTGACTTGTTCTCGTTCTGATGTAGCTTTGAAGCCTCGTGTTTACATTGGTTGATTGTTTGTTGCAAGACAGAGGAGAGAAGGTATCGATACACTCGTCTTATTTCCCCGGTAATCTCTCTCTCTGACAGTCTGTCTCGTTTTCCCCCTTCTGTCATTGTTGTCTCTAATAATCGTGTCCCTCTCACTGTTTACCTTTCTATTCTTTCGAGAGGAGCCCAGGAGTGGTCTCTAAGTTCGCATAACCACAGCTATTCACTCCCACACCAATAGCTAACCTCTAACTCCCGTTTCCCCCCTTTTCCCCACCACATCGCTATTTTCGAGGATTCCACGAGGTGATAATAGGTGTGCAAGAATAAAAGAGAGAAGGCGAGGGAGGGAAAGGCGGAGTTTTAGCCTTTATGTCTCGTCTCTTTCCCTCCCTATCTCCACCCTTCTCCCTCGCTCTCCCTACCCTTTCCCTCCCTTTCAATGTCCCCTGCCTACCTTATACAAGCATGAAGGGGGGAGTGAATGATTGGGGTCTTCTTCTTTCCCCCTCCGCTCCCTTCTGCTTGTTCCCCCTTATCATATCGCTTTCCCCCTTCCCGTCCCAAATACGTTTCACTCTCATCATGATCTCATTGCTTTTATCAGTTCCCCCCTCTCTTACTCATCCGTGTAGTTGTTGCTTATCGTACGCAGTTGTTTGTGTTGTGCAGCCCAGCTTGACTCATCGCCATTCCCCCCTATTCTCCCCCCATCCCCCTAATTCCCCCTCATTCAGAGTGCCTTCGCTCCCCTCGGGCGGTCGGGAGTAGGATGAAGTGTGAGACGAAGCATGCACTGCACTGTGTGTCCCTCTTCGCTTGGATCGGTCTCTTCGCCTATTTCTGTGGTGCATTTACCCCGCAACTCCAGCCCATCCACCCGATAGAAACGTGAGTTGCAGTAACCTATTGTCTGTCTATCTGTCCGTCCTACCATCATCATCTATCTGTGTGTCTGTGTGCCACTTCGATCGAACTGTTTTGTCGCTATGCTCAATACCTGTCTGTACTCGTATTGGTAGATGGGAAGAGAGAGATGAAGTATGGAGAGAGATAGAGAGAGTAAAGGGAAAGACTCGAGCCGTATCCATATCCTGCTTAGCCCTCACTCGTCTCTTTTGACGTGTTTCCCCCCGAAAATGAAGCAATCGTCCGATTATTAGACAGACTCCTCTAGCTGATTGCAGGGCTTCGACCCTCCTTAGACGTGTAATCAGGCACTTGGAAGGGCATATTATACTGTTGGGGCCAATTCCCTCGATTGTATAGTACGGCCAGAACACGTGTGATTACAGCGAAATCGAGATATCGAAACAGAAAATCGAGGGCGCTTCATGATGAGTCATTTCGGGGAAGTAAAGAAAAGGTTTTGTGACGCCTCGACGACGACATTTTGCTTGCGAGGACAGCCCCGGGCGTCATCGAGGAAGGTGTTGACGGCGGAGTGATGAAGGATGAAAGACTGTCAGCTTGCCTAGTCACCCCCTATGCCTATCTCATTACGTCCTTTCCCCCCTGAAATGCTTCAAATATCTTCCCCATAGTACCCGAAATAGCTGAAATACCTAGCAAGTAGTCAAAGTTGGCCAATCGCATCTCATGAGATCAGTTCAGGTACGGGTATCTCGGCACAACCCTCCTAGTTCTGCTCCGTCTCCTGTCCCTACTCGTGCTTCCCCAGTGCATATGCAATCTACTCGGTCTCACCCTCTTCAACGCCTTTCGCGAAAAGGTACGAGAAGATATCGTTAATTTCGGCCGCGTTTCAGCGGAAATTGTCCCGATTTCCTACTGGCAAGGCGTCGTCGCACTCACGCACGGGGTTTTCCTCGTCTTTGTTGCCAGTGTCTGCGGCCAATTCGCCGTTGAGCGCGTTTCCCGCCCATTGCACGCTACTCCACACACGCGCGTGCTTCATTATCTTGCTCTTTTTTCCTCGCGGCGCTAAATTAGTCATCCGACAGACGGTTGTTCACATGTACACACGCTGGTTGTATCTACGAGAGAAAGGGGGGAGAGTTTATGTGATCGAAGGGGGGAAGGGAATGGAATGGGACGGGAAACGAGGGGAGCAAAGGGGGGGGGGGAAGGGGAGTATGAGTCAGAGATAAGAAGGGACGAATGGAGTAGCACGTTGAACACTTAGCGGGAAGGGGATATGCAGTAGTCAAGGAAGTAAACGAATAGGCGGAATATTGACGACGAGAGACCAGACTAGACTGTAGGCTGGCTGGCTGAGATAATGACTAGAGACTACTCGTTAACTAATAAGGATTGGTGGTTAAGGTGCCCCTCAAGGCAGCGCCGCTACTTGCTCCCTTCGTCTGCTTCCGAGTAGTTACGAAGGGACTGTACCCTCGGCTGGTCAAGGTATGTCTAGTCTGTTTTGATCCATCTGGCCTTTTATTATATCCACGAATCTCTAGTTTTGTTATTACTTTGTGGTTCTATGTAGCTATTCCCTCGTATGCATGATTGTGCAGTTTCTCCTCTCCTCCTTTTTCTGCTCTGTGCGCGTTCTTTCCCCCCCTATCTGTTCAAACGCTTCCTGTCTATCTCTTCCCATATACCTCCAACCCCCATCCAAGTACACCTATGCCAACCTTACTCACCTTCTTCTTCTTCTTCTTTGTTTTCTTCTTTTTCTTTTCTTTTCTCATTTTTGCGGTTTTCTCAAACTCTTATGCAAAAATGACTAAGCGGGCAAATGAAAGAAGGCGCGCCTATGCTGGAAAAGTGATTGTGTTGTCCTTTTGTGGATGAAAGGGGAGTGACGCATCCAACACACCCCGCTATGCTTGATACCAGTCATGGGCTGGGGACGAGCGTTTTTAGAAAGCGAGAATATGCAAAATTCTGCCAAAGTATTTGAAATATCAAGCTTTTGTCTTGAAAACAACTGGTTTCCGGTGTACGATTGAAGCAATTGGTGAGATGAGAGCCTTCTCTTGTCATATTACAACTTGCTTTGGTTTCCCCTTGACAAGATCGGAACGTGAAAAGGACTGCCTGGGTATAGGGACAGCTGCTGCTAGGAACCCTGTCAATTATTAATGACGAGCACCTCTTGTCTTGATGTCTGTCCGTCCCTATCTGCGGCGGTCTGTCTGTAACGCAACCCTACCAATTTCAGGAGAATATTGAGCTGAATTTGGAAGCGTGCAGGAAGGCTGGAATGGAGAATTTTATGTTTGAGGTGTGTGGGAAGGAAAGAAGAATGGGAAGAGGAAGAAGAGGGAAGGGGAATACGAGGGGGAGGACATAGCAGAGGGAAAAGGGAGGGAAAGGGTCTACTGGAGTTGGGGGATGAGTTGGGTACACTAACAATAGGGGGAGAAACATCCATTACATGTAGAGCATTTCATTCGGATCTTTTTGATGACTGTGCCTCATCCACCATATTATCGTTTGATCGTGAAACAGCCATCAAAAGGCCGGAATAAAACGCGCTAACTACAAGTCAAGCATGGTTACGGTAGCTACAGTACCCCCGTTAAGGTGGTGACCGACAACCGAATCTCACTGCCAGCCATGCCCCGGGTGCGGGAGATTGTCGTTCCGACATCGTACGAGTAAGTGCTACTGTATGATAAACCCGCCTCGGTTATGTTTCACCCCTGGCTAGCTGGCCGCCCTACCGCAGTCTGTGTGTATATGATATGCAAAGCGCAGTGCTTTCCCCTTCCTCTCCAGAAATAGCTATGACAAACAATCGTAGCGTGACTCTATCCTACACGTAGCTCATTGCATATGGGTATTTTCTCGTGTCTATAATATCTCCATGTCTCCCCGTCTTTCCTCCATTTGTCATTAGTCGTCCATCCTGTCGTGTGATCCCATTCCCCCCTTATCCCTCCCCTCCCCTCCCCTTTCCTCTTTCCCCCTTCTTCTCCCGTTTCACTCATAATTTCCCCTTGCATATCCCCGCTCTCCATACACAACACTCCAACAACATGTCTCCCTCTCGTTAACCTCGTTTTCCTTTATTTAGCCGTCAAACCAAGCCTATCTGTTACGATGACTGATAGCGTAGCGTAATCACATCGTGAGGTGTGGAACTAAAAAAGAGGGATTAGGCTGAAATGGGAGGGGAGTGGCTGAGGGGGACGGGACAGTATAGGAGTGATCAAGACAGGAGGGGAATGAGTGGACGAAGGGATGATTCAGGACGAAGAGCGGAGCACGGTTCAAGGCACGAGCACTGCAGTACTGCCTCGAAGATGACGTCAACCGACTACAGGTGAGGGGGGAAGAAGGGGGAGACGATGACTGGGCTGAACTTGGGGTTGATAGGATAACTGGTATGCTTAACTGGTAGGCTGGGTAATGTGAATTACAGCAGTCTATCTTTCGAGCTATTGGCTGGCTCGTGTGCACAGGGTGATAGGAGGAGAGCGGTCGAAAGTGTCGATGATTCGTTTTTTCTGCACTTTGAGTGATAGAGACAGCAAGCTTTCAATGACCGGTGCATGTATGTATTGCGAAGATACGACTGATCTGTCTCACACATTAGGATCTCCTATTTTCTATGACGCTACTGCGCATATTTACTTCAATTCGAGTGTACGCTTATTGAACCGATAAACCTGCGCTGTTCCCATCACCCTTATGCTCGCGTCTTCGTCCATGTATGATCCGTCTGGTTCCTCTCTTTCGAGGGGGTGTTATTCTGTCGATGTATTCATCGTCCCCCCGAGTTCTCCTGTACTACCCTCTCCCCTGTCCCTCCTCTCCTCTTATCGATGGAAGTGCAGCTCTAGAAGGAAGAAGAAGGAGAGGGAACACTTGCACTCGGCTATGCTCCCTTCTCTATCTGTCTCTCTTTCCATCTCTTCTCGGTGTATTCACTCGCTGAAACATAACCCAGCCAGGAAAGGGGGAAGCGAGACTTGTTGCTTATGGAGAGGGAAGAGAAGAGGAGGACTCTGGTGGGGGGAATAGAATAGAAGATACATCGAAGGGGAGGCTAGGTAGGAGACATTGGAAATGGGCAGGATTAGTGGATACTCTAGCATAGTTAGTAATAATACTATATGCCAAAGACAGTATCCTAGTGCTGAAGCCTCTCAATAGTACAGTACCCTAATGCTACCGTATGCAGGACACGGATTGGGTTGTGCACTTGGACGAAGAGACGCTTCTCACCACCAATTCGGTACGTATGTGATGAATTATGCAAATTTATGCTAATTAGTTGAAAAGCTAGAGGTTGATGGAAACACACAGTGCCTCAGCATATTCTACAGTGAATTGTTGATATCCCGTGAACGGTACCCGAACTCCCTTAGGGGGAGGATGTTTGTCCATCGCAAATTCGATGCTTATCCCCTCGCACTCTCACTCTCTACACACCGCAAACCTCTGACCCCCGTGTCCCCCTTATTCACTCTTATTTCCCTCCTCTCTGCTTCTCTTCCGCTCTCTCGCCTCGTTCTCTCCCCCCCCCTATCCCCTCTTGTCTAACCGTTCTGCTTGTCCCTCTCACTTGTCCCTCATCTACAGAGAAAAGAGAGGGGGGAAGATTGAATGAGAAGTCAGCAGCAAAGGTAAGAGAATGAGTGACTCATCGCTCGCTCTGTCCCTCTCCCTCTCCCTCCCCTCCCCTCCCTATCCCTTGCCCCCTTCTCTTCCCCGCTGTTGTTTGGTGACGTGCGACAGAGTGAGAGATACTCATACAGACGGATGGGGAAACTACCGTTCGCTCGCAGAGGAGATAAACACCCCAACCTTTATTTTAGACGAGAGACACTCATACGCGATAGTTGCTGCAGTAAGACAATAGCTGGAGCAGGGGGGTGGGACCTGATTCCGTATTTCGGATAGAAAGATGGGCTTGAGGCAGTCTTTCTGCAGGATTTCTTGTTGCACTTATGGCTTCTGACAAGGCGCACTCTTTACGAGACAGCTGTACAGGCCATAAACTCGATATTTATTGGCAGACTCGCGTGCTGCCTTCGTGAGACTATCGAAGAGCTTGAGAGTATTCCGACTAGAGCCGTCGAAGCGAGCCTTTTTCATGACTATCTTTGAAACGATTAGGATGAACTGGGACAGCGGTGCATTTAAGCAATGTGTGAAGCATGGCCAAAGACTAATATTAAGGACGAAAAGTTCGGGCCGTAAGCTCATTCCTATCTTGTTTGCACTCACTTGATGTCGCTTCGTCGCAAATAGGAATGAGACGGCTGACGGAACGTTTTGCCCGACTCTAACGAGTCTGATAATCCCCGTCCCTTTTCAGATCTGCGGAATCCTCAACTTTTGCGAGGACGGAAAGCACCAGTTTGGACAGGGAGTAATCACGTACGCGAATGGAGAGATTGTCAACTGGCTGACGACGCTGTCCGATTCGTTCAGGTGAGGGTTGAAGAGGGAGAGACTGCCAGACAGGAGAAGGGACTGAATGACAGATAGACAGGGACGCCTAGGCACTAAGGCATACGATCGCGCGGCTTGTATCATCGTTTTTTTTTTGCATACATAAAACACTGTGCAGATGCTCTATACTGACGGACAGACCGACAGACAGGGGTCAGAGGGTGTCTGTCTGTGTGAGAGTGATAGACTGGCAGAAGGGAGCAGTTAGTCTCTCTCTTGGATCGGAACCGACTGCGTAATCGGCTACTTGCTCTACATTACACAACACTCCGGGAGAACGAACGTCCTTTTGGGAGGGAACGAGAACAGCGTAAAAGGAGGGAAGGCGAGGGAGCAGCTGTTTGATAATGTCGTCTAGTTATAAAAGGAGGGGGTGACAGGGACCGCATTAGCAGTGACAATGACAATGACAGAATGTCGACTGATCCTTGAAATACTTCTAAGCAGAGATCAAATGGGAACCGCGAACGGTGGAGATGTGTTGTTTGTGTGTTTGCTATTGCACATAATATTGTTGGGTAGCAGAGACATAGCAAAAGAGTGGGTGGAGGGGGGGGATTGACAGTACTGCAGTCTACTGGTTATGATACGCTAATCCCTCGCTCTTTTGCATTGAGCATTCGATACTCGCACAGAGACTTAGGAGAACTTGGAGAACAAGCAATGTGCAGAAGTGACTATCTGTCGTATCGAACAAGCTACAGTAATCCTCAAGTGCCTACCGTAATGCCCATGTTATTTGCAGAGTGGCGGATGACATGGGCAAGTTGCGCATGCAGTTCAAACTCTTCCACAAGCCGCTCTTCGGGTGGAAGGGGTCCTTCGTCGTGACACAGTATGCCGCGGAGAAGAAGGTACGGTATCAGGCTCATTCCTATTATCGATTGATTTGCTCAAACCGATTCCCTTGCTATAATAACCGTGTCTCTGAAGGTCTCCTTCGACCACGGACCTGAGGGAAGCATTGCCGAAGACTGCTACTTCTCCATGGTCGCCATGCAGCAGGGATACTCGTTCGACTTTATCGAAGGTACGGTATGGGCACGGTTACTGTAGGCTACGATAGGGGGTACGGTAGGGCGGATTACGGTACCGGTTTGCAGGTGAAATGCTGGAGAAGAGTCCGTTCACGATGTGGGACTTTCTGCAGCAGAGGAAACGATGGCTTCAGGGCATTTTGTTGACGGTGCAGTCTCCCAAGATTCCCGCCAGTAATAAGGTATGCGAGAGCTATTACCTCTTCCAAATCCCCTCTCCTTCTCTGAATTCGTCTCTTATACTCGAAAAGGCTATCCGGACTCCTGAAGCTGTGCTATCCACTGGATACTTTTTGTACCTTTTTTCCCAATCCGATGTCCTTTGCCTGCAGAGCCAAGCATATACTGTAGTTGGTGAGGGGAGAGTTGTGAGTCTGTCATTGTACGATGCTGTTCATGCTGGGGTTTACGCAGAGTTCTAGCTTGAGAGAGGGATTCCCCTCTCGACTGAGATAACCGTCGCCTGTTGAGATGCTGCTGGCCCTATCGCTGTATGCCTGGGCGACGATGCCCGTGACCAGTCTGCAAGTGGTCCTCTGCCCTCTCTTCCCTCTGCCCAAGTAAGCCCTTTTGGAAAGTCCTTTTGTCAAACAACTAAAAGGTATAAGCGTAAAACAATACAACAACAAGCCCAATGGGCAGACTGAGTGTGTTCTACTCTCTGGCATATAGACCTAATCGTAGATGGCCAACCAAGTACTCGCATTATCTCTCTTACCGTATCCCATACCGTACCCCCTTCAGATTCGTTCCCTTCGATGTGACTCTCGCTTTCATCGGTGCTATCAACCTGTACATGTATCTGTACGGCGTCTTCAAGAGTTTCTCCCATCGATACAGGTATCTTACTAGATTAGTTATTATCGTTTAGCAACTGTTTGTTTTCGTGTTAGCCCTGAACTCTGCTGCTTAGACGTGTCGTGTCCAAGTTCTCCTCCCTTTGTCCCAGTTCTAACCCTTCTCGTCTCGCTCTATTCTCCATTGTCTCGTGTTGCCGTAGGGTTGCTAGGGTCTTGACGGAGGACTCTGTAATGTGGGCAGAAGATGGGAATACAGCAGTCTGTAGGCTCACAATCAGGGCATACAAGGGGACAGGGTCAGGGAATCGCCCAATACCTAGGCAAATTTCCATTTTATTGATCCATTTCAGGAAGAACGTCTGGCGACTAGTACTGTACACGGCTGGAGCAGTCGTGGCCATCCCCTTCAACGTCCTCATTGAGGTACCGTACCCCCTCCCTAGCTACAGTACCCCTTTCCTACCGTAACCCTGTCTTAAGAATATGGCCGTTCTCTCCGGTCTGTGGGGCGACAAGAAGCAGTTCTTCATCGTACAGAAGGAACGTCAGCCCTTAATAGTGTAGAGTGACGTCATCGCCTACCGTAGTCCTTGCCCTTTCACTCTCATCCCACCTGCCTTTCCCTGCTTGCTCATCTCTCCAAGTGATGAATAGACTCAAGACACTCCTCTTAGACTCTCTTATCCCCTAAGTATCCCTTTCGTGCATTTCATCATCATCATCATCATCCCTTCCCCTTTCCCTCAATACTGGCTCTACTCGTATCAATTATTCACTCCAATCATTGACCACCGGTTGTACCGTACCCTCGAGACTTCTCGGTAAGAGACTCGATCGTATACTCTCAGGGCTTTGCAAACATTCCATTGATCTCTCTTGCTCGGGTTATGCCACACTTTTGCCCTCTTCTTCTTAGATATTAACTGCAGTGCTCAAGTTGTCCAATAACGAACGTTTAACTGAATTCGCTAACTGATGTGATGACTTGCTTAGGACCGTTTAAGAGTCTACACGCCATAAAATAAATATCATGTGCACACTGTTTGTGACAACACACAACCGGGAAGAAAATTTATTATTAAAATGAACTAATATTTTTATATCTTCGCTTTAGCAAATGATCACAGACTTGATTGCACCCAATATCAACTCGAGAAATGTGTTCAGCAATGAGTACCTCGTAGCGATAGCAAAAGCTATAACGCGTAGTCAAAATCAAAATAAGCGAAAATAGTGAAACCCTATTGGCAAGCTCTTAAATAAACGAAGCCGAATCTCTGCTATAGGGTAAGCACTGTGATAAAATAGGGCAAATACACTGGTAGCTAGCTCAAGCACGGCAAAATGGATACTTTTTGACATCGCACTCTATTTCAATATCAAGAATTCTTACTACGGTAGATCCGAAGGTTTGACTAGTCCGTCGGGTGATACGGTATCTGGAAGGGAAGGGATTGATTTGTGCAAAACTATGACAAACGATCAAAAGAAGGAGGGAAATAACGAAAAAAAATGTTAAGGATACCAACACCAAAACTTTACTAACCTACCGGAAACTGCTATAAAAGTTAAACATTTACAAGATAAAAAAACTAAACTTCAAAATACGCATTTTGCTTACAGACGACCAAGCCAGCGGAAATTGCTCGATTAACCCCAATACGTCGACGATAACTCCCCCATCCATAACAATGTCTACCCACCTTGCATTACTCAATCCCCCCATCCGATCCCTCTTCCTTTTCTCAGCCTTCTCAGCTGCAGCCATTCTCTTCGTGTAATCCCTCTTCCTCTCCGCCCCATGCACATGCTTGAAGGTCGTTTCTCTGTCCGTAGTCAAATTACGAGGCCTATCGATCTTCAGTCCAGCATCCCTGAACAAGGGTTATTGAAATGGATACTGGCACCAGTCGAGCGAATTCCCGATAAAGTGATTAGCGTGCCCTTCCCAACACATTCCTATGACAGCTACAGTATGCCCTTTAGCTAATGTCACCTACCGTATTCTCAGAAAGAACTCGTCATCCTCCAATCCCCAGCCAAAGTACTTGTTCGACATTCCATTCACTTTCTTGTAGTCCCTCAACGTCAACATAAGGATTCCACCGATAAAGTTGGCGTATTTGTACCTGAAATTGCTCGCTTCAGCTATAAAACTGTACAAGCATGAAAGGCAGAGTACACAAACAGAAATGAACCTACTTTGGATGATATTCCGGAGACGATATGTGTCGAACGATGCCTTCACCGGGATATGAATAATTGAGAGAAGGATTGGAGGGAAGCAAATCGACATCGTGCATTACTATGTAGTCGCAGCCTGTTCTATCAGATTCGAACCACCCTACCTGCAAGCTTATTTTTCATGATAGCTTCACCGATATTCTGGAAACTTCATCGACAATTGCCCAGGTATATCTTTGTAAGGTAAGCGATCACTATCCCAACTCACATTAATGAGCGCAGCTCGATTGAACCGATAGTGATCGGTTTGATTGAGGACGAAGAAGGTGTGCGGGATGCCTTGTCTCGATAGGAAGTCGTGCATATACGGAGCGAACTGAGCCAGTTCCGAGTCTCGATCACGGAAGGGGATAAGCACACAGAGGAGATGGGAGGGAGAAGCGGTCGAATGGGGCCAACCGGACCTGTAATCAACCACCATTTTGTTGGGGTCACACATCACCCCCCCCCCCCTGGACCACCCCGTGTTTACCCAATGTTTCCATGCACAACCTCTTGCCTACCGTATCCCCCAGTCTACCCGCGCATTATCTCTGCTTGCTGTCTCCAGCGCAGCTCCAACGTAAACATAAACAGGAACGGATAGGGCAACAACGATAAGCGTCTCTGTCTGATGGTGAACTATCACTTGCCAATAAATATTAAATTTTAAAATTTGTTGCGTTGTTCGCCAAAACGGTTCGTAATAATACGAAGGATCCTAAACTAAATTTAACAAACAATAAGTACATAAACGTGACTAACCATTCTATGTCCGCATTCCAGTCGTAGAGTTTATAGGTGAGGATCAAAGCACCGAAAAGGCAGACGAAGGGAAGGAAGACGAGAACCCTTTTGATACGTCGGAAGGGCAAGTTCATGCCAAGGGCATCTGAAAACAAAATGTTTTCCTTTTCTACGGATCATACGCATCATACATCACTCATAAATCACATCCAAAAATGAAAACTTAAAAAGTAAGGAATTTAATAATTTTTATATTTTTCGCGAAATTTGAAGTCCGAAAGCGTAAACGCATACCGACTTACGCTGTTTAGCGAGTATTCTTTGGACGTGGTTGGTCTTGGAAACTCTATGGCATTTTGCCAGGGGCTGCTACGCAGAGGTAACGCTTAAGCATAGGGGCTGCTACGCAAAATTGGACTTCGATTTTTCGTGCTATAGGAATATCACCGTGATGCTCTTCGGTTTTCGGTCAATCGAAGCAGTATCTAGCTCTCCAGTCGATGTCCATATGTCATGGAATGCTGTGCCTTGAGTATCTGTGCGCTACGCTGCTCTTCTTTCTTACTTCGTACTCATATTCGTTAGATATCGCCTGTCGGATGCGTTTCCATCATTCTCTTGCGAAATATCGACTTTGCGGGTAGAGAGAGGGAGAGCGCTCGGGCCGCATTGCACCGTTGTCACGGGACGCGCCTTACTCGTTACTCTATTTGCAGTTTGTATTCCTCCCTTTCCGGACTTTCTCGCGACGTGAATCCCCGGCCGACTCGTCTACATCTTGGAATTCAGGATGACCGAGTCCACTCCGACCGACCAGCTCGTGCTGGCAGAGCAAGCCCTATATGCCCCATTCTTCGGCTCCCTCGGAGTGACGTCAGCCATGATCTTCACAGCAGCCGGCTCTGCCTATGGAACGGCCAAGTCTGGAACGGGAATCGCGTCGATGTCAGTGGCCCGACCCGACCTTGTCATGAAGGCTATCATCCCCGTCGTCATGGCTGGAATCGTCGCCATCTACGGTCTCGTCGTCGCTGTCATCATCTCCGGCAAGGTCCAAGCCGCCGGCCCTCAATACACCATCAACTCGGGCTTCTCACAATTCGCCGGAGGACTCGTCTGTGGAATCTGTGGATTGGGAGCGGGATACGCAATCGGCATTGCGGGCGACGCGGGAGTGAGAGCACTTAGTCAGCAGCCTCGATTCTTCGTTGGCATGATTCTTATTCTTATCTTTGCTGAGGTCTTGGGTCTGTATGGGATGATTGTGGCTCTGATTATGGGTGCTGTCTAGTCTTTCCTCCCCTCTCTATACAATCCCGTGTGTGTACTGTTCATCCATTCCAATTGATCTTGTCGTGTACAAGAGTGAGAGAGAAGTGATAGCTTATATTATATCTAGAGATGTTTAGTTCGCTCTCTATTTTGTCATCTGTAATAAACGCGTCGACCATCTCTCGTGTGTATCTCTGTGAATGTAACCGTTCTCCGCGGTCGTTCGTATCTGTCGTACTGAGAGGAGGGAGAGTGAGTGGAGGACTAAGTGTCTTGTGTTCAGATGTCGTACGATCTCGAAGCAGCAGAGAAGGCGGCGTATGCCCCGTTCTTCGG
Organism: Micoletzkya japonica; assembly: GCA_900490955.1. Lineage (NCBI taxonomy): Eukaryota > Metazoa > Nematoda > Chromadorea > Rhabditida > Diplogasteridae > Micoletzkya > Micoletzkya japonica. The sequence goes on from LS819829.1 coordinate 121,189, forward strand.
ATACATGGGAGCTGCTTCGGCGCAGATCTTCACTGTCTTGGGAGCCGCCTACGGAACGGCCAAGTCCGCCGTCGGTATCTCGTCGATGGGAGTGATGAGGCCCGAGTTGATCATGAAGTCGGTCATCCCCGTCATCATGGCTGGTATCATCGGTATCTACGGTCTGGTCGTGGCCATGGTCCTGAAGGGAAAGGTGACGGCATCGAGTCAAGGCTACGACCTGAACAAGGGCTTCGCCCATCTGGCCGCCGGTCTGACCTGTGGTCTGTGCGGTCTGGGAGCCGGATACGCCATCGGAATCGTCGGAGACGCCGGAGTCCGAGGAACGGCCCAGCAGCCCCGTCTCTTCGTCGGAATGATCCTCATCCTCATTTTCTCTGAAGTAAGTCGGCTGTAGGATTAGCAGACAAAGTACCTTTTCAATCATTTTATACGGGGTTGCTTCTACAGTAGGATATGCGTATTATTCAATTGAATATGAAGCCAGACTGAAAAAATAACATAACAAGGTTTCTCAAGCCGTAGTCAGGGAGTATAATGAGATGGCACTCTTGCAGGTCCTGGGTCTGTACGGTATGATCGTCGCTCTGATCCTCGGAACTTCATAAGAAGTCGATCGCTTTCCTTCCTCTTCGACCATCTACGAAGAGCCTGGGTACGCGAGTACGCGTAAAAAGATCATTCCCTCTTCCAAGACACTTTTCGCTTCTCGATGCCTGTGACTTTCCATTTTGTTCCCCTTCTTCTCCCACCTTTCCCTTTCCTTTTGTGCACATCTCAACTGTATTCATTCACACCTTTAATTCCGTCCCCCTATCCCCCTCCCCCTTACCATCATAAACCCTCCCCACTCCCTTGCTGCGTTGTCAGTACTCGTGACTGTCTTCTAGCTGTTTATCTACTGTATTATCTTTGTGGTACTCCAGTCGACCTATACGTAACTTCTATCATAGAGTCTTAGAAGTTGCCAATGTGCCCATATAGTATGCAAATATTTAGATATCTCTATCTTTCACTCGAGCGAATAAATATGCGCTTAGCAATCCAGTTCGTTATACATGGCCATGAAAAGTACATGGATCTTTGTGATACTTGAAGAGGGAACGAGAAGGAAGAGGACTGGAATGAATGATGGATTGGTTTAGAGGGGAGCATCGAATGAAGTAATGGAAGAGGTGCTGAGGACGGGAAATGTGCCTATTGCCATGCCTGGGAAGCCTGGTAAGAGGGGGGGGGGAAGGATCGTTAGTTATGCGGTTAGAGATGGCTCGCAATTGGGGAAGGTCTTCCCATTCTCTCTCTCCATATGCAATGAATCATTTTACAGTAGGAGAATCTCTGAAAACCTGACAAGTCCGTGTGATGGAAACCTATGTAGAAAGCTCATTTTTTTTAAGCGCAGATTTCCTCTGCAAGTAGTTCTTACTAGATCTGTGGTTGATTAGAAAATTGGCGGCCATACGAAGCCTATTCGTGATAGACAGGCATCAAGGGCAACTACGGACGGATTTTCTCCTCATTTTAATCTCCTGAGCTTAAGAGTAGCTAGTTAAGTAGTGGAAATGGTACCCTTTCCCCCACCCTTGCCTCTCCTCTCAGGCCACCTCTTCGGTGGTGGAGGAGGCCTCGTTCCCCCGGCCCTCCTGGATGAGTCCCGTCTCCCCCGTGCATTCCTCGAAGCGGCCGCTGTCTGCGGGGCTGCCTCGTCCACGGCCCTTCCCAATACGGCACTCGGTCAGTTGGCTGTTGCATACCGTTTATAGGCTATATGCCGTATAGCTGCTCAGTACTCATTTTCAGGTCAAAATTGCTCAAAATCTTAAATTTTACTTGGCAAAAACCTAGGACAAGCGAGTAGCAATGATACCGATTTTATACAGAACGGATTATTAGAACTCACTTTACCGCCAGCTGGCTGCTCAACGAACAATTTCACTATGCTCTAGTCAAAACTCGGACCCTCTCCGTAAGAAATGAGTGATTCAGTGTCATAGATCAAATAGTACGTCGGATCTGACGTAACCAAGGCACTTTTTTTGCCGTGAAAATTTGGAGAATCAAGGCACTTTGGTCGCCAAATCCATCTGTTTGTGTAAAAATATGCTGGATTTTGAGCATTTTTGGTGGGAATCAAGGCACTTTTACCCCTTTCTGCATGAAAGAATCAAGGCACTTTAGAATTCAACGACGTTACTTTTTGATCTATGTTGAGTGTATAAGCTGATGGTGACGTCATCGCTGCCCCGAGCCGTCCTCTCCCATATCTGGTCTGCCGTCAACCGGTCCCTCCCCGGCCAACTCACGAGGCCCGAGTTCTTCTCATGTCTCGCCCTCATCGCCCTTGCTCAGGTGCACCATTTCTTTATTTACTGTTACATTTAAAATATTCATGAAATAGGCCCCATAACGCCTGTTTTTTTTTTTAGTTTTTGTTGCTTTAAGTACACGATTTAGTGGTGGAAAATTAGCATACATACAGATTGTTAGCCGGATACCAGGCGGTTGGCTCTTCGTGAGTTTGAATATGCGGGTATTGTTCTCTAGTCGGTCTAGTCGACTCTACTCTAACAGTTGTCGTTCATCCACTCATTCCTTACCTTCAGAGAGGCGAATCCCTCGCTGCTCTCTCCTCCATGTCTCAGTTGCCCGTTCCCTCCCTCCAAGGACTGTCCTCCTCCTCCCCCTCCTCTCCCTCTCTCCCTCCCTCCATTCCCCCTCCCTCTCAAGATGGACCACCCAAGTCGCTCTTCCTGCCCTCGGCCTTGTTGTTTCCCTCAAGGAAGAGCAAGAGCAAAGCGAACGCCCAAGAGCCAGCCGTGGATTTGGTGGATTTGGAGAGTGAAGTGGGGAAGGAAGAGGAGAAGAGTGAAGAGACCGATGGAAGAATGGAGGAGGTTGTGGAGAGAGTAGTGGGGGAGGTGGAGAGGGTGGTGGAGGAGAGTATGAAGGGCATGGAGGGAAGGACTAGCGACGTTTTGAGAGAGGTCAGTACTCGTTTTATAATAGGAAGCCTTTACTTTGCAATAAACTGGGCAAGGTGTATACGGTGCATTACAGTTTCGCATAATTATTAGCGTTTATTTCACTTGTAGACGTTTATTCCCTCTATATGCAGGTGTGTCGCACGGAGCGCGGCAACAATTTTGTTGTGGGACTCGGAGCGGCGGTTACGGTAGCCAAGAGGATGGTTGGGAATACGAGGAATGAAGATATGAAGAGGAAAGCGAAGAGGGTGGAGGAGAAGTGGAAGAGATTGGACGAGATGAGGGGAGGGAGAGAAGAGGAGGACAAAGGAAAGGAGACCAGTTGTGAAAGGTACGGAGGGTAGAAGGGGGATATACTGTAGGAATACGGTACACGTTAGGTGATATAGGGGTACTGTGGCTTTTAAGAGTGTAGTTTGTAAGTAGCTAGATTGTGTCGGTATGAAATTCAACAACTAGATCATGCTACTGAAGGCATGCTTTTTAGAACGGAGTACTGTGGTTTTGAAATTAGCAAGTTGGTACTGTAGTTATTTTGCAAAATATTCATACAAATATTGCAATATTCAATAATCGGTATAAGTGGATGATTCAGATGCGGCATCTGCCTTCAATCGGGGGCTACAGTATCCTTCGGCGGTCTACAGTACCACAGTGAGTGTGCCAATCTATGGGTCAGACACGTTGAGCCCCTACTCCCCACTAACCTTCTCCATAACTAGATTAACCTTCTGTATTTGTCGATTGCAAATCGTCGTTTTATCCTACTATCCCTGACCATGTAGATATTCTGCCGTGCATCTTTGAGCCATTTGGTATGTAGAACGCGTAGCGAACTGTATAGCAAAAGAGGGATTCGGATTCGGATGCTCTGACAGTGTGTACTGTAGTGTACTGTATTACGGTTCTCTTTTTGACTCTTTTTCCCGGTTCTGCATCTACAATTGTATACCAACAATTAATTATTACCCAAGCATCTGCAGAGTATAAACACTGAACCATAACCGCGAAACAGAGTCAGAAAGAGTATGGGTGTGCTGTGAACATTTCTCTTGGACCAAGGCTGCTTTCATGCGCGGATTCATTTTCATATTTAGCAAATGGCAGCACAAATGATAGTTGTGAGAGTATAGTCACGGGTATTGGAATGCCATTCTTCTAGTCGATGTCCCCTATAAACTACTTGTATTCACCACTTTCAACCAATCCAGTCGGTTGTGCTCTCTCCATTCTCTCTTATCTCGATGCTTGGACAGTATACAATTGTACTTATCCTAGTGTACAGTACATTCAAAGCAATCTCATATCGAATAGCTTATGTATTAGATATAACAAATAGATTGTATAAACGCGATAAAAACTATTTTTCTAGCTAATGGTCGTTGATTGATACACTGTCTACAGTATGACGAGGGGAGGCGGAGTTGGAGGGAGGTTGAGGAATGGACTGAGAGACAGGAGAAGAGGACGTGATGACGTCACTCGATTCGATGACGTCACTGTCATCGATTACCCGCTTGGAGTCGTTGAGCAGCGTCACTTCTTGCGGGTGCAACTTCTCCTGTAGTTGGGGTATACGGTAGCTACTACACTATTCTAGATTATCGTAGGTAGATGAATTAGATGAATAGTCATCTCTAAAATGAAGAAAGAGAAGAGTCGATCTACCGTACCTGTATCCTCTCATGTTGTTGCATAACGGCTTGTTCAGTTGGCTGGAGAGGTATCTCCTGTGCTTCCTCCACCACCGCACTCACTCTCCTCTCTTCAGCCAATCGATTCAGTGTCGCCAGAGTTACCTACCGTAATCACTACAGTACTCCTTTTTCTATGTTTTAGCGGTTGTCATTAACCGTAACCTCTTGAACAATCGCCCAAAGCTACCGTAACCTACCGTACCTTAGACAGTCCCTCACTCAGATCCTTCCTGTCCTGTACCAGATCGGGCTCACTGCTCACATCGTCAGTCTCGGCTAGCTTCCGCATTGGTACTCGTTTGACAGGAGGAGCTGAAGGCTTGGATAAACCCGGCTTGAATATGTTTCAAATTGTCCTCCGTAGTCTCTCTTGTAGAGCACCGCATGAGAATTTCAGTAACTAGTTATGTATCAGTAGGACTTCATAATAGATGGATTAGTGGGTTTTTAGGGGATGCTGAAGAATAGGAATGAAAAAAACTCGCAAGCTCTATCTCTGGCCCCCCCCCAATTCCGAGAAATGAAGTAGTGAGCACTGCGTCTACTCCACTGGGTTGATGCCCCATAAAAGGCAGGCAATACCAGAGGGGGAGTATACTCCCTCTCCTGCATTTTATTAGTCCGCATCTACTTTCGTTTGCTAATGTCTCTGCGTCTCTAGTCTAGACACACTCTCTCGTCTGTCCTCTAGCCACCAGACGTACCCGTAGTGGATCGAGGTAGATGTTTGGGAAGGAGGGGAGCATCGTAGACTCGAAGGGTCTTCGGAACCCCCGAGAGATGCGTAAACTGCCTGGGGGTACGACTGCCGAAGGCACAGAACTCAACCCGACCCTCGGGTACCACTGAAATGGCAGAAACTTGGTTTGGCTATGTTTCACAGAATCTTTGTAGATGTAGGATTACTGTAGATAACGTTTGTCTACCGCGTTTGGTATTGTTTCACAAGCTCCCTAGGATTACAGTAGAAACACAGCCATATCTACCGGGTGTTCTCAAGCCAATCTTGTAGATGTCTTTTGTTCGATGGAAGGACTGGGGGGGAGCTGAGATAGAGTGAGCGTGTGTGAATAGATGATTGCACTCGCTGCTTATTCCGTATAGAGGGGACCGAGGGGAAAAGAGAGAATAGGGAGACAACAATTACATTGGACAAGGTGCCTACTGCATCCAGTGCTCACAACGAATGACAAGATCTATCGAGGACTGCCAGGCTGGAATATGTTTCACGCGCTTTATATATTCAGATCGTTGACGGTAGTGTAAATACGACAATTAACTGGGAAATTGCCCAACTATTAGTAAATACAGAAAGGCAAAATGTGATAAAGATGTTATGGTAGGTGTGTGTTTAAAACATGAGCCATAGTGAGATGATTGAACCAGGAATGAGCCGAGATGGTTACCGATGGGATCCTTGGAGTGGGCCTTCTTCACGAAAACCGAGAGTGGAGGGAGGTCGGGTTTGGGGGGCGCCGGCTTAACGTTGTACACACGCATCTTACATGGAACCTGAGAATGAAACCCTTTTGAGTTAATGATCTCAGGCTAGTGACAGTTGATGTATTACCGTAGGCA
>LS819829.1:127547-138075 GCA_900490955.1 Micoletzkya japonica
GGGTTAGGGTAGAAGGAGGTTAGAGGCGAGAGTAGAGCTGACGGAGGAGGTGCGCATCTATATCGGGCACGAACACCACTCGGGACGACTCTCTGAGAGGGAGGGTTAGCAGGTACGAGGGAGGGAGAGGCAGAAAGAGAGTAGAGCATGTCATTCGTGTCTTTTGATGTATATGTTTCATAGATCTTTGATAACCGCGACGCGTCTCGTCACCAAAAGGAATGAAACATATTGGTCAAAAAAGACACGAATCACATGCTCTAAAAGAGAGGTAAGAGAGAGGGAATGACTGACGGGTACTCTGGATTCATGAGAGATTGCGGGTGGGAGGAATGGCGGAGTCCGAGGAGGTGACCAATCTCGTGCAGAACTACCTGGATGGGCATGAGAATGAGTAGGACAACATAAGATTGCAGTAATAGCGGTACTTCTCGAGATCGAGTACAGTAATAATAATCATTTATTACCGTTGAAAATGTTGTGTCAGTAACGGCATTCCTACTTCGTCTGCACTCTCTTCGTACGGATTTGCTCATTAGGAATGACGACAACGAACGGGAAGTCCTCTTTTCCATTACCTGTCTGAGATTGATTCCCTTCCCATCAATAGTCCAACTCTCATCTCCGTCGATGTGCAATCTTCCCTCAGGCGGGTATCGAGCATGGGCGAGGATTCCTCCCCTGTCATCGTCTTGCCTTCGTACCTACCGTATTTTCAATCCTACAGTAACCTTCTTACCCTACATCCTACAGTAATCCACCGTTTGCAACCTACCGTACCCTCGCCTACCGTACCTTCCATCAAAGGCCTCTTCGTCGCCGTGTGAGCCTCTCGCGAAGAAAACGTCGATGTCGACTCCGTCGGGTCTCTTTTCCACCTCATTATTGAGTGAGTATACCTCCTTGAATCGTATCTTTCCCTCCATCGCATCTTCCCACATGAAGAAGCACTCTCGGAGCAGTCTCCTGCACACAATTCTTCCTCAACTATAGCTGATTTCCTCCTTTTTCTCTCGTTTTCACTTTACTTCCAAGCTCTGCTTACCTGACAGCCTTCACCTTGGCCTCACTATTGAGGATGGTGAAGGGGTCTCGGAAGGTCCACGTGACCACCTCCTTCTTCCACAGTCGTCTACACGATAAGGGTGAAAACAGACTGAAGAATAGTTAGCTAAGAAGATATTAGACATTGGCTAGATATTAGACAAGATATTAGAGCTTACACGAAGAAGATGAAGGCAGACCATTTCATGACCAGAGGAGACTATCTATCTACCCGAGTCTACTCTCACTTTTACGCTTCATCTCACTGCCATTGAGCCTGTTTTCGGTGCACATACGTAATACTTTCTCCCCCTTGCCTTGACTTACTTTTAGAGAATGTTCAAACACTCGCAAAATACACTCTTTTTAAATAATCGAGTGGTAACGGTAGTTTGCAGACTACTGTAATGAAAAATCGACAAAAGTTTTTCTCATTCAATGAATTCCCGCCACGATTGCAAACCGTACGATAGATTTCTCCTTCCTTGTGTTATATTTTTGTTCGCTTCCTTTGTGTGCGCATTCGCGTTGCTGTTGTCGGGTATTCTGCTTTGTCTAGCCTTGTCAATCGAAGATCACGTGACTGCATAGACAGAGAGTAGGGGTGAGATAGTAATGGTTGGGACGATTGCACGTTTGAGGGTAGTTGAAGAGGAGAAAGACAGAGTGAACACACCCAGAGACACTCCCACTCACTCTTCCTCCTCCTCATCCTGTTTCTTTATCTCTCTTTCTCTGCCCGCTCTCTCTCACTTCTCTACGTGGCTGAGTATCGCCGTGTGCATTGCGAGGCTGACGCTCAGCGTGGCCTGTCTAGTCTTGACACCCCTCACCTTAACATTCTCTTAATCTCTTATATTTGACTGCTTGGGAGAGGTACTTTCGCACCTCTAATGCATGTTCGTTTTCGCCGTACTATCCCACACTCACGTGACTCTCTCACTATCTTCTATTTCGCAATTCCTCGCGATACTCGCCATGTTTTCGTTGGATTGTGAAAAGATGCTAACTCTCCTTGATTCGCAACGTTATGTTGTCGCGTAGTGCTCAATCGCTTGCTTGTCTCATCACAGTTTATTGCAGGTTGAAGTGTAACTCTGCGTAATAAATCGAGGATGGTTGTAATCGAATCGCACGATATGCTGTCGTCCTGGTTAACACAACATCTCACTCCCATGTAAGGAACTTACGAATATTGCAAAATAGATATGTGAAAGTGGATTGATGATGAGAAAAATATAATGTTTGACATTTAAATTCAAGTAAATTATGCCTAGATAGAGATTATGAAGATAATTTTTCGTATGTTCGAGCGTGTAAATTAATCTTTCTCGCTAAATAAGTATAACCTGCTTGAAACGCTTAATAATTTAGTTTATGTGAAAAGCTTAGGCGCATATTGGTCGTGTCTTGAACGATTATATACTTTTTGGTTACAGATGCGACGCCGATCCATCAGCTCTCGCAAAGTACGTACTCGCTCTGTTGCGGAAACCGGACAAGACGGACGAGGAGCTGAAGGAAGTCTGCGCCTCGCAGTTGGACGTCTTCTTGCAAGCTAGTAAGTTGTTGGCTTAGCTAGCTTTCTATATCATGAAAAGATGTTACGTTTCATGTTGTTGATAGTTTAGTATTTCTGTAATGAATTGTCAAAAAAGATTGATGAATTTCAGATACGAAGCGTTTCGTGGAGACGCTGTTCACTGCTCTTGCCGAGAAGTCTTACGTGGTCAAAGAGGAACCGACGTCCTCTGAAGCCGCTCCTTTAGAGGAGAAAAAGGAGAAGAAGGAAGAGAAGGAGCGACCGAAGGAGAGCAGGGACAAGGACGAGAGGAGAAGTAAGAAGAAGGACTCGTCGAGGGAACGATCTCCCGGGAAGGAAAAGCACGAGGTATTTTATGATGGGGTGAAGTCGGCTTTGTTTTAACGTACTACAATCTAAGAAGTGGAAGCGCTTTAATGGTTGCCGTTGGCCTAAGTACTAATCTCATTGTTACAGTCGTCGACAACAGCCGATTCGACGAGTCGCGAGTCCGTCTCCTCTTCCGACTCCCGCTCACGACGTCCGCCCCTCTCGGGATCCAATGCAGCCCCGGTTGGGAAGAGGGACGAGGGAGGGAAGGGGGGACCCGCTTCGAGGAGGGGAGGTTCACCCATCAGAGCACCCAGGAGGAGAATATCACCCCCTCCCGCTGACAAGGTAGGTCTGACTGGGAATTGGCGTTTGTTGGTTTGCTTCCCACTGACCTACTGATAACAGTGATAACACCGCGGTCGGAGGTTGGAATAATATATAGGTCAACTCTAGTATTGCTGTGGGAGCTGCACAGTTGTTCAGAGAATAGTTGATGTAGTTATAATGTTATTATTACCGTGAATTAATATTATAATGTGTTATAATTATTCAGCAGACCCGCCGCCACTCCCGTTCGCCCCCTCGAAGACGCGTCGCGGGGAGACGATCGCCCCCCGTGAGAAAGGACAGGAAGAGTCGCAGTCGATCGCCCATCTCGGATAAGGAACGAAGGAGGGATCGAGGGGACGACTCTCCCAAGAGGAAGAAGAGATGCAGGGACTTTGATGGTCAGTCATTCTGGTGGGGTTACTATCTCAACGCTGAAGACTGACATGTTGTGAAGGGCAGGTGCAATAGTTGGGTCTTGTACACGTGCATGAAATGTTGATGGAGTTGTCCTTTGCAGAGATGGGTTACTGTACTCGGGGAGACAAGTGCCAGTTCGACCACGGACCCGATCCCGTGGTGGTCGATGACTCGGCCCTGGTCAAGATGGTCGGAGGAGGGAAGCCCGTCGTCGCCCCTACTGTATTCAACGTACCCCCTCCCACCTACAACAACCCTCCGCCACCTGGTTCGTTTACTTGTGTGCTACTTTATTCCGCTTTCCTCCCCTTCTCTTCCCTCTATGGTCAATGTATGTGTGTTTTTGTGTTGATAATTGTTCCCATTGAGGAGTGGACACGGTAGGCTACAACCCGGAGGCACCTGGTCTGTCGATGGGCGACTTCTCCGTCCCTCCCCCGCCCCTTCCCACCCAATGGAGAGGCGGACCCGCCCCCTTCCCTGTAGTTGCCCCCCTCGGCTACGAACCCTCCAGCAACATTCCCGTAGACCCGCATAGTGGAGCTGCGATTATGGGAGTGATGGGGGGAATGGGAGGAGGAGGGGGGATTATGAGAGGAAGAGGAAGGGGACGGGGAAGAGGAGGATTCCATCCCTATGGAAGAGGAGGAATGGGTGGAGGAGTCGGGGGAGGAGAGGCCAAGGAGACTCTCGCACCCAATGTCGCCTCGAGGACTCTGGTGGTGAGTTTGAGGGGATGAATAGGAAAGATGTAGTTTAGTCTATAAGGAAGAAGCGAATTAAGGCTGAAAAGCAAAGTGAATAGTTGTAACTGAACGATTTCAGGTGAAGAAGATCCCGCCTGAGCTGAACAACATTGCCAAGCTGAACGAGCACTTCTCGCAGTTTGGCAACATCACCAACCTCCAGGTAAGTATCTAATAGGTGCTGAGATGTAGTCTCCTCTAGAACTGCCGAGCCTCCAAAAATTATCTATCTTTATGGTCGACGTCACAGTTGTATTCCTCTCTCCCCTATCTCTCGTCCAATCGTCTTCCCCTTCAGGTGCACTACGATGGTCCAGACTCGGCCCTCATCTCGTTCTCTTCTCGCTTCGAAGCCACGAATGCCTACAAGAATCCCGAGCCGATCTTCAACAATCGCTTCATTCGGGTATCTTTAGCTTTCTTTTTATTCATCTTTGACCACTATAATGGTTAGCGGTTTTGTATTGGGTATATTACAAAGTAATAAGTATGTTGTAGGTATTCTGGTACACGAACCTGCTGGAAGGAGGAGGGCCTGGAGCTCCGCCGAAGCCTGAGGCTGAAGAGAGGGTGGGTTGGGAGGGGATGACGGATTGGTAGAGTAGAAAGGGTCTCGCATATCAGTATAAACCTAACTATCGGACAGTTTATGTTTTGAACACTTATCGGGGGAGATTTTTTTTGATAATCTACGAGTCAATGGTGCTTGTTCAGATACCCAAGGCCCCGATTGTCCTTCCGAAACCGGGTCAAACGTCGTACAAGAACCCTGAGGTGGTTGAGGCACGCAAGAAAGCGAAGGAAGTCCAGAGGGCCAATAAGACCCTTGAGGTACGAAATTGACTGATGGTTACTGTGTAAATATACCAAGACACTTCCTTTCTCTCATTGTGAGCATTTCTTCTGTAGTGAAATGGGTCTAGAGTCTTCCCGTCTTCCCCAATGACTAACGTTTGTTTGCAGGAGCAAATTCTAAAGCTGCGCGATTGTGTGAACAGATCCACTCAATTCGTCATCGACCTTCGCGATCAGGAGAAGAAAGTCATTCAAATGGTTGGTTTTTATCTCTGTGTAATAATACACTCCGTCCTTGTTCTGGGACTGCCTAGTGCCCACTTTATAATTAATCAGTATTTCTTTTAGCTCATGGCCGCAGCCGAAGGAAGCGAGAAGAGCAAAGAGCTGAACAAGTTGTACAAGGAATACGAGAAAAAGATCAAGGATGCGAATGCGGAACTGGCCAAGTTGAACGAGAAGCTGGCCTCTCTGCTCAAGAAGAAGGTACGACTTAGTTGGAGATCTATCTTTTACTCCTTTAGAACGACCATTCCTGACTAAACTGTATAGTCTTTGTATTGAGGGTAAAGGAGATGATCTCGTGTGAATAAGTGATTGATGCTAGAGCTGGTAGTAAGGGTTCTTTGTAGGAGAGCTCGCCGGATGGAGGGGAATCTCCCTCGAGTGACGAGAAGGGTTCCGTCTCCCCTCAACCGAGTGATCCCGTAGATAATCCACAGGTTGGTTATTTGAAAAAAAAACTCGATATGATGATGATGTTCGCTACTTAACTTATCTTTACACCCTAAGGAATTCAATTCAGTTGCTTCTTTCCCTAGAGACAGTTGCATGTACAATCTTTCAGCCCGAGGCTACCGAGTGTGCATAGATCGCTAGTGAATGAGTCGTCAGTCATCTCTTCCCTCTACACTCGTCTACAGTATACCCGACTCGTCTACAGTATCTCATCATGGATTGTCCTGTGTATTTTATCCCATATGCTTTGTCCCGTCCTCATATTTCTTCCTTATTGTTGTGCTGGTTCTTGCTACTGTTCCCTTTACGCTGTTGTCGAGAGCAGAGAGCAAAAGATTAAGCTTCGCTCAATAAAAGAGAGAAAAGAAAGAATAAGAAGATAAGAATGAATGCTTGAGCAGTGGGCCACAAAAGATGATAAATTATACGAAGAGAAGATGCCCGAGTGAATGAATGATTAATTGTGCATTATACGGGAGCTAATACTCACTCGCTTTTGCTAGATGTTGCTTGATAGCCATTGTAATATGATCGTATACCACCATATAGATATGCAGATCTCTCCCTCCCCTCTTACTACCTCACCCCGTGAATATAATACTGGTTCCAGATATGGTCATCTCATCAGGGTGGACTTGATCGTCTGCACACGAGTACATCGCTACGGCTACGGATCGTTTAATAAATATGTTTTAATTAGAGTCGATCATCCAATCTTGGAAAGCATTCAATTTATCTTCTTCGCACCACATTCTCTCTATAATCTGATGTATCTCAAACCTAATGCAAACATGCAAAATTATGTCATAAGAATAGCAATGGGGTACAGTGTATAAGATTAGCAAGTATAAAACGGGGGAACTGACAAAGCAATGGATGGTGACACAACTAACCTTATTAACGGACCACATACATGTACGAAGGGAGGACGGAGTGTGTTCAGATAAATGGTGATAATGACGATGAATGGATACGGTCATACAGACAGACAGAGTTACGTTAAGATTGACCGCTTATGTTATGCCTTGGTAGTGTACTGCCTATGGTAAGCCTCACAAGGTCTGTCAGTCTACCGTACCCCCTATCCATACATGGCGACAGTACTCTCTTTCCTATCCACACTTACACTTCTTCTTCTCGAGTCTATCTCCCTCCCTCAGTCCGATCCCTCCTCCCTGGGCGGTCTTAGCCTGAGGCAGTCGAAGCTTCGCCTCCAGCACCAATCGAGTGATCGCGTTGAACATCTACAAAGAAATATGTATAAAAAAAGAAAATAACCAAACATTATAGTCAAGCTAATTCTGGGAAGCATATATAAGCAAGTTCCAAAGGCGTTCTGACAAATTAGTTTAGTTAGTGCTGTGCGCATAGATGGGCACGGTTGCAGGTACCGTGGTTGGGTAGCTTACTGCAGAACTTTTTCTAATACTGGTTAGTTCACTGCAAAACAGTATAGTAGCCAAACAGCGCAATCTCCGTGTATGGGAGGGCTAGTGCAGTAGGCTGCCGGCAGACCTTGCCCACGTATGGCTGTGCGATTGTCACTTCAATAACAAATATGAAAAAAACGAACGTTTTCAACGTTAACGTTGTTCTTGGCAGAAGTCTCGTAGAAGGGGATATTCATGGAATCGGAGAATCGTTGGGCATCCGAAGTCAAAACTACTCGTCTGTCCGCCGCCTCGCATTTGTTCCCAACTTAACACATCTTTCATATTTAGCGAAATACCCAAAACTAACACATTACTCCTAGCTCCGATTATCTGGCCGGCCTTTCAGCGAAACATAGATCAAAAAATAACGTCGTTGAATTTTAAAGTGCCTTGATTCGTTCCGGGAGAAAGGGATAAAAGTGCCTTGATTCGCACTAAAAATCTCAAAATCCAGCATATTTATACATAAACTGATGGATTGGGCGGCCAAAGTTCCTTGATTCTCCAAATTTTCACGACAAAAAGTGCCTTGGTTACGTCGGATCCGACGTACTATTTGATCTATGCAGCGAAACTAGAGCCGGAATCGTTAAACATTTTCCGCTGTCAAATACTATTAAAGCTCCTCGTACCTTTCGCGCAACTTGCAAGAAAAACATTATGATGTCTACTCACCCAACACCTTCTGTACATTCTCGCAATTGGCGTCTATTTCCATAAGCCATCGCTTGACGTTTCCGAATGATTCGCCGTTGGTCACATCGTAGACTACGAGTACACCGTGAGTTCCTGCAAAGTACGATTAAAGGGCCCCTCCAGGCAATATCTACCATATGCAATTTTCGACATCATTGGATAGCCCTCAATGCCCTGAATCTCATCCTCTTTCCTTTTTAGCTGAAACTTCGCCGTTGCTGAGAAAAAGCTGTGCAAAGATTTCTCTCGCTGTCTGCGTCTCTTCATTCCTCTCTTGTCTCTCACAATCAATCAACCGCTCTTAATTGGTTATCTCTTGGAATGAATGAGATGGGTGGAGGGACCCCTTAAACTATAAGCAAAATTAATAGACAACAATGTAACAAATAAGAGAACAACACATGCATTATGATTTGTAAGTCCGAATTGTGTCTAATCTCAACGGCTGTCGAATTCGTTTTTTTCTCTTTCTTTTTTTTAGTTTCAAATTTTGATTTTGCACATTCTCTTCTGGCTTCTAGCTAATGACGTAGAACTAACCTCTGTAGTAAGTAGATGTAATTGTCCGGAATCTCTCCTGTCCCGCAGTATCCCATATCTGCAGCTTCACCCGTTGTCCGTCCATGTCTACCGTCCGGATCTTGAAGTCGACTCCGATCGTCGTAATGTAGTTCTCTGAACAGCGCGAGTGTCATTTCAACGTCGAAAGATCATCGTAAACATTGCCGCCATCGTGACTCACTCACCGGAGAATGTGTTATCAGCGAACCGCAGAAGCAGACTGCTCTTGCCGACGCCTGAAAAGGGCAATATGTGGAGGACGTGGAGATGGAGGAAGGGAATGGATAGGAGGGGGAGCCATTACCGCTGTCGCCGATAATGAGCAGCTTGAAGAGGTGATCGTAGTCCCGGGGACCGTGGGCCGTCATCTGAAGGGAATTACTGATAGCAAGAGATACCCCAGGAATAAACACATTGAAGTGATTAATTCAGGCAAGAAAACAGGAATGCTATGACACCATAAACACAAAGGAACAACGGCGCAGGGACGTCGCATGCTTCCGCACCACGTGAGTGCATTTGGCGTTCTGTAATTTCGCAAAACAGGGGTATCCTAAAACCCGGGCCGGGGGCCCGGGCCGGGCCCGTAAAATGCATCCTAAAACCCGGGCTGAAACTACGGGCCGGGCGAGTTCACCCCGGACCGGGCCCGGATATTGTCTCCTAAAACCCGGGCGGAATTCACGGGCCGGGCGGGATTTCAAACTCGTACAGTATTATTCTGGCCATGATCAGCGTGTTCTAACATGTTCTCAGTACAGTATTATTAATCTGCTGCAATTTACATCTCATAATTTGTTAATTGCAGGAATAATGTTTTACTATTGGAAACTGTTACATATACCCAGCAAAAGGAGAAAAGGTAAATAATAGTGATAACCACTACCTTTCAGAATATAAAATGAAGAAAAGATAATAGGAAGAACTCAGAACATCAGGAAAATAGTGAGACAGATTGGGATAGTGGGAATTGTCCCCTGCAAGTCTCGGATGACCAGGAAAATAGTGAGAGAGATTGAAATAGTGAAATTGTCTCCGGCGAGTCTCGGATCATCTGGAAAATAGTGAGAGATATTGAAATAGTGGGAATTGTCCCCTGCAAGTCTCGGATGACCAGGAAAATAGTGAGAGAGATTGAAATAGTGGGAATTGTCCCCTGCAAGTCTCGGATGACCATGGAACTGTCTCCGGTAAGTCTCGGATCGTCCGGATAATTCTACTCAGAGTCATTATAAATAAATACTTGGGTACTGTAATGGATCACCCGTTGATATGACGAATCGATAATCTTCATCGATTTTGAAGAGAATCGTCTGACATACACGATTTCACGAAACAAACTGTGATAGTTAGCGCAGTATGTTCACGCTATCTCTGGGCTTTGTTACTTACATAGTTCTTGCTTTCAGATGAAGCTAAGGGTAAAGAAGATGGACATTGTCGAAGGGAAAGGAGTGGCAGTCAATGCAGCCAACGAGGAGTTACGAAGGGGTAAGATAGATGTCATTTAATGGGAATAATGAATAATTGAGGAGGAGGAGTGGACGGGGCTCTGCGAAGAGCGGCTGGTGACGGGATTGAGGATGAACTGGAAAGGCTGAAGGAGGAGTGGAAGGCGGAACAAGGACTCGATGCATTCCGGCTTCGTTCTGGAGATTGCATTGTTACCTCTGGACACAATCTGCAGTACACTCGTTAGTATATGGGTTATATCGGAAGCCATTACAATGTTCAGATGTCGTGCATACAGTATCTCCGAGATGTCCTGCAGGCACCAAGGTCCTCTCCCAAACTGAGAAGAAGCAGCTTTCCAAAGCATACAAAAGAGCCTTCGCAGCAGCTGCCGATCATGGAGAGAAAGTTGTTAGTTCCTTCAGATCTTACCAAACTAGCGACTATCTATCTCGGGGGGT
>LS819829.1:141008-192201 GCA_900490955.1 Micoletzkya japonica
TCAACGTTCCGCTTATTCCGGGAATAATCATTGCTTTGGAAGCGGCATCAAGGGCGATCTTGAAGCACAAGGTTCCTATATGGCTGTATCTTAAGTGAATATCAACGATTCTTACAGTTCCACTCAATCACATTCTGCAATCCGAGTCAAGACACAGTGGACCAGCTTGTTCATCTCCTTGGATCAACCTCCATCGATTTGGGAGATGATGAGACATCATCGCTGTTCTTGTCGAAACTGAAGGACAAGTATCGCGAGACAGTCGAGAGTGGCATAGAGACTGTAGATGATGGAGCAGCTGAGACAGAAGCACACGACAAAGCCGAGATCACAGGTATTGCATATATTATTTCTTGCTATGCAATTCTTTGTTTGGCAGACCGCCCCTATGTCCTCAATAATGTCCAGAATGTACTCACGATTTCGGAAGCGTCGGCTTTGCTAGGTTAGCTTAAAAGAGAATATTCGCCTAAACTGATGATCAGACAAAGCCGAAGTCGACGAAGTGGGAACAGGAGAAGTTGTGCTTCAAGCAGATGGAGGTACCGTAGTCGTGTACAATATGAAACGTATCAAGGTAAGTGACTAGTACGTCTACATGTCGAAATCTATCATATAGGAGAACGACCGCGAAAGATTGTCTGAAGCTAAGCTCCGACAATGTATCAGATGCGATGGATACAGGTGCTATTAACTAAAATACAGTGGATTAAAAAGATCCATTGGAAAATAATTCCGAATATAGGGCGAAAGAGTGCGAGAAAGAGAGAAAATTAGGCTTATTTTTGGAACGGAAGAAACTGACGAATCGGTTTATTCCATCGGTCTAAATGTGTAAAGAAAAAGTCAAGATCTCCAAATTTTACGAATCTCTAAGTTGTGCTTTCCTTGGGTGTAATCCCGTCTTCTCAGGATGGGCAACTCCATGAAAGTGTCCACTCATCCTGTGAAGAATGGCGAGCCGGTTCGCAAAGCGTACTATTGTATCTACATAGAGGGAAAGGAGAAGAAAGTCAATAATATTTTCCAGTAAGCCTCCCCATGTTAGGTCTCTAAATCTTGAACACTTGTCAGGAGACATGAATTCTGGAGGGACGGGTGTGATTACATGGTAGTACAGTACGTGGGGGATGAAAGAGAAGCGAAGAGGCTCTCCGAGCTTCCCCATGGCAACTCTAAAAGCGGAATGCCATACCTTCGTTCTGATCCTTCGGTTCTATCAAAGATCCGAGAAGGAGCGAATGCAGGAACTCGTGCCAGAAACGTCAGTAAGATTATATATGTTATATAAGACATGCGTAGTGAGAATTCGAGAGATAGAAGATACAGCGCGCCATTCAGATCTATCAAGCTGGCTTGGAGGGAAACGGGCCTACAATGCAACCTAGGAATCCAAAACAAGTTACCAATATCAAAGAACAAGTGGCTCGAGATGGCAGAATGAGCCAGGATGCATTATACAACCTTCTCCTATTGCATGAGACTCTTGTGGTAGGAAGGGGGGAATACCAACCTGAGGGCTCTTTCAGTACGAGAACAGTCCATTTCTAGTCAACTTTGAAGTTTTCCGACTCCGACTTGAAATGCTGTACCATCCATTGGTAAGCACACTAATAGTGCTCCTGAATAATGCTATATCTAGGCCGACGAGTTGATTCGCTTGTCTCGGACTGAACGGAGAAGGACTGTGCTTCTTCATTACGATACACAATTTAATGTCGGCGACTACTACTTGTCGAGTTTGGCATACAGACACTTCCATTTCGAAGGTAATGGACGTATACCCAGCTCTTTATGTTATCAGTTTAAAGCTTTCACTATGTCCCTATCAACTAGGTGCTTAGGTATTTCTATTGTAGGCGATCCAATTTTGCCCATCTTCTCCATTGCCCACGAGAGGAAGTTTCAACGAGACCATCGGGAAGGCATTCAGCATCTACTTGCAGAGAAAAAGAAACTTCTCAATATTCGGTAGATACTGTTGATATCTTGCAATGATGATAAACTTTGCAGGATGAATGTTACAAGTGATGACGAATTCGACTTCTCTCCGACAATCCCTCATGCGACCAGTACATTGTGTTGGAATCATCTACAGCAAGATGAAAAACTGGCAATGAAGAAGGTACGTCTAGGGTATATTCAGAGAAAACGAAGTGCAGTGAGATGAACCAGTGTCCGAGACGTTTGCTTAGAGATCATATAGTGGAGGGGCCCCCTGTAGGCAATATCTGCTATATGCATTTTTTTGGCGTAATCGGTTGGACAGCTCTCAGGGCTCTGAGTCTTATACTCTCTTCTTTTTACTTGAAAGTTCGCCGTTGCTGAGAAAAGCTTTGAAAAGATTTCTCTCGCTGTCAGCATATCACCATCCCACTCTTGTCACTCACAAATTAACCGCTCGTTAATTGGTTGCCTCTTGAAATGTGAGATGGTCAGAGGAACCGTTTAAAGGGTACCTCCGACCATCTCATTCATTTCAAGAGATAACCAATTAAGAGCGGTTGATTGATTGTGAGAGACAAGAGAGGAATGAAGAGACGCAGACAGTGTGAGAAAACCTTGCACAGCTTTTTCTCAGCAACGGGGAAGTTTCAACTAAAAAGGAGAGAGTATGAGATTCAGGACATTGAGAGCTATCCAATGATGTCGAAAAATGCATATGGTAGATATTGCCTGGAGGGGCCCTTTAAGATGAGAAACGTGAAAGTGTCGGAGACACTGAAGAAACTGAAGGATCTGATGCTGTGTGAGACAGAAAAGGAGTTTGATGACCAGTGGGAAGAGTACAAGGAGACCGAACTGTTCTCTTCTGCTGAACTGAGGGAGAGAATGGAGAATGTTTTCATTCCCAAGTTCAAGAATAAGTCCGCAATCTGGGTATGCGCAGTGTGTGAACCTAGCTAGTATGACATTTAGATACTCAAGAGGTATGGCCTCCCCGATCCGGAGAAGGGATACACAAATAACGCATCTGAGTCATTGAACGCTATCATCAAACAGCTCAATGCAAAGCGGGTAAAGTCATAGAGATATTGGTGAATCTGACAATGGTTTTGAGGCCCCGTTGGACGTAGTCTCTACTTCACTCTATTTCTACTCCAAGTATCTCTTCAATGAGCTGACCCGAGGATATCATGGACTCGGAAAGTACCGACTCAAGCAAGAGTATTTGCTTCTCCGTTCCCCTCCTACAGAGGTAGATATGCGCACTCGCCGTTCTCACGCATTTTCGGAACTGCTTTGTCCAAACTGTCGATGGAAAGGGTTCAAAGGAGGAGGGTTGAGACACCTAGATAAGAAAGGTCAATGACTTATTGTTAGAATATACTATAAAAAATCAACTCAGTCGTTAAAGCTTGCCTGTAAGGTGAATAAGAAAGCTTACCGTGTGTGAGGGAACCTGAGAGGAAGAAAATACCTTAGTTCTCATAACTATTATAAGAACATCGTATTATTGCAGTTGCCGAAGCTCGAATACGCCCCTCCTCCCGAACAAATCGTCGAATTTGTGATGAAGAATAAGATGCTAGACCAACACCCATCTAATCTCCCCCTCTCCTCCGAATCCATGTCAAGCATTGCACACGCTCTCGTCAAGGACGGACATGCCTGGCAGTCGGCCAAAGACATCTACAATGTCCGGCATCGGGGAGATGTGCATGTTGTGTCCATTCAAGAGGACAAGGGAAGCAAGTATCTAAAATGTACTTGCAAGGACAAGAGGTGCATTCACATCTTCTGCGGGAAGATTCTCTGTGGGGAACAGGGCGTCTCCCTCCAGAGGGGGAAAGTGAACTGCACCAACTACAAGACAGGGGTGCGAGTGAGGAAGAGAGAAGGGCCGAGTGGAAGGAAACCCCCGAGGAAGAATGATGTGGAGAAGAAAGATGGGGACAAAGGAGAAGAGGGAGATGGAGATGAGGAAGACAAGAAGAAGGAGGAGGATGAGGGGGAGATGGGAGTGGGGAAGGAGGAGAGCGATAGAGTAGAAGGCGGAGAGGAGGATGAAGGGGAGGAGGAGGGGACGGAGGGGAGTGGAGATGAGGATGATGATGGGGGTGATGGCGAGAGGGAGAATGAGGTGGAGGAGAGTGATGAGGGCGACAGAGAGGCTGATAGGAGGAACAGCCAGGATAACTCACTCGTCCTATCAGGTACCACTTTGAAATCTTTTAGTCCAGTTTTCCTACCTATTTCGCACACAAAATAAGCTTATTCTTCTTAAGATGCCGATTCTGATGTGCGCTCAGTAAGGAAAGAGGACGAAGATGACCGGGATATCGAAATTGTGAAGGAGACAAGTGGAGCGGACGTACAGGGTAAGTCGAGAGATGGAACGAAATATCTATCCCACAGCATTCCTAGCGTTCGATTAGCGAATAGCGGTTTCCGCCCATAGGATCCGATCCTGTGGGCGAACCGGTGAATGGAAAATTATGAATTTAAATACTTAAGCTTTTGACTATGAGTTCAAAATGCTCTGAAAATTTGATGCACTTTTGTTCAGCCATTGCTGAGTAAATTCAAAACCAGCGGTCAATTCGCTATTAGACACATTCTTCACCGGGTAGAATGCTGTGATCCATACCGCATCGGTGCGTTCACAAAAAGTGAATAGTGGATGGGGAAATCAGTATACCCAAAAAGGGATCTAAGATAACGACCTTGATATTATCTTGATATATATAACTTAAAAGCTTCACATAAGTCAGCATAAACAATTTGCAGATAACAGGACTGTCTATCAGATGAGGTTTCATCTGATGGGCACTTCTCATTCATTGGATGGACCATTCCATCTGATGAATGTATGTCTTAAAAGGAATAACGTTGGCTTAGTGAAAAGTTTTCATATATCACTATGCCAACTCTTAAAAAGTAGGGAAAATGTAATTAAAAGTCTCTAGAGATGCGCTAACACGATCCTATGTGAAAGTTTCACTGCGCGAATACCGTCCTAACAAAAACAAACGCGAAACGAATCTGACAAACGAACGTGAGCAAACGAATGTGGAAATGGGAAGCCCGGGGGAGGTCTCGAGAGCGCATGTCATGATACCTATTGTTGCTTGGGAAGAGCAAGGGAAACGATGTATGCGATGTGCGATCGTAAACTACTTGCTGTGTTCTTGATCAGAGAACAGTGTCTGTCTTGTGCATGTGTCTTGTACAAATCCAGCACACATAAGACCACCGCAAGATCAACAATTACAAGATGGGAGAGGGTCATACATAATCTTGAAAGACCTGCACGATTGTTCTTATGTAAAACAAGATTAAGGGATCCGCAAACGCCCGTATAATAGGGTTTGTATTTTTTCACTTTCTGCGCTCTCCTCACTTTGCACGATCTGTCGTTCGAAGAATGATTGTTCTCAATAGTGACGTTCAAGCGCAAAATACGAAAATGTGAAAGTTTGAATTAGAACCTAGGAGATGTGATACATATCATGACGTAAGGAGTGTCTATTGTTGAAAAGTCGGTTGAGGGACCCCATAAGCAGCTTTTTGACAGATGACGGAGAGGAGAATGTCACGATGAACCAGAGCGTAATCGAAGATAAAAATTCCACACCCATTCCTGTTTTCCTCGAAGATGCGGTGAATTCATGTGGAGAAATCTACGTGCCCGCCAAGTCCCTCTACCACCCCACTTTCCCCCATCCCCTCCCTCCCCTTCGAAAAGGAGCTTGTCTCTTGGCCGACCACAAGGGCAACATCGGAATCGTCTACCGAGAGGACGGAGAGACACGACTCCTTTCTCCTTGTCCCGACCCCTCAGCCCTCGCCTATCTCGCATCTTTCGGAGGAGAAAAGACCAAAGACAACAAGGGAGTACTCCGTTCATACGTGCACACCGATACTGTATCCGAGACTAGTCCGTCTATCGATCGACAATATGTCCTTCTCGCTGCCTTCATGGTAGCGAAGGGGTACATGTACGATATCTCCACCCTCACCCTCAACCGACTCACAAGGAAACGAAACCCATCCATGGAGGAAGTGAAGCATGGAGTGGACAGTGCAAGAGGAGCTCTACTGCAGGGACAAGTGAAGACCACTCGGACCTACTCATTCCCTTGTTACTGTTGTTGCTTGAGACCGTTCCCTCAAGATGGTAGCAAGAGACTGTCGAAGGACATCGAGAAGGAATTGAGAGTGGGAGGGATGATTCAGTGTGACGGATGTTCGGAGTGGTACTATAAGTCGTGTGTGTTGATACAAGAGGAAGAGAAGGTCGCCTCCTGGACATGTCTCAAGTGTGCTCCACTGTTCCCCGTTCCGAAGTGGGAGTCCAAACACGCCCACAACACCTGTGTAATCGACAGCTTTCTGGCACTCCTCCTCTCTCACGAGTCTTCACATCCCAAATTCTCAGAGTACGTTTTGACATTCAAACGTTGTTAGATAATTGGCGTGATATTGCTCTTTTCAGTGAACTACAAACTCAAGTCTTGTTTGAGCGGGAGGTCAAAGCCTTCTTGGCTAAGGTCCATACAGATGGAGTACAAAGAGCAAAAGAGCATCTCATGCAGACGCTAGTGCGATCTGAGGTCAGACTTGTCGATATGGTCGAGGAAAATGTTCCGTCAGTCGACTTATTCCCCTACTTCAGAGAACGAGGTGGTTTGAAGAGAACGAAGAGAAATGAGTTTGCTGACTGAATATTTTCAAATTAAATCTTGCGATGCGGAAGTTATTATGAAAATCTGAATTAAGGGGGAGAACCTGTTCGGATCAGACTACAATCGATTCATTAAACCACTCGAATCAGTCTCAAAGTTCATGAGATCGTACTCTTGTGCCAACTGCAATGAGAAGGAAGTGACCATTGAAAGCGAATTCTACATTCGGTAGGAGCGACTAGATTGAAATTGAGTGATTCTCCCTCTTAAGAATGACGAAAGCAACATCCATCGAGCAAAGCATTTCATCACTGTTCTCTCGAGAGTCCACGAAGACCTGCAGAAAGTGCAAGAAGGCGATGGATGTGGAGCAGGCTAGATTCTCTTCACCCTCTCCATGGTTCATTCCTGTTCGAGTAAATGGAAATGCGAAATGCAGCTCGATGTTCACTGGAGTACCGAAGACAATGAAGGTGACGATAGATCATGTCTTTAGAAACGTTTCCTAGTTGACATACAACTAGTTATGTTGCATGTCAACTAGGAAACGCGTTTCTAAAGACATATCTAAAGATTATATCTAGAAGTTGTGCATTATATTTTGCTTCAGCTGTCTAGCAAGACCTATGACTTTGTCGGAGCTACTGTATACAGAGACAAGCACTGTCAGGCAGTACTCGCTCATAGGAATGGATTCCTCCTATACGATGGAATGCGAACGGTACGAGTCTTAATATTGCTTATCTGCATCAAACGTACATCCAATTACTCTTCCTTTCAGAAGTTGCTCGAACCCATTAACCCGTCTACGTGTACGAGCATTATCTCTACTCTCATCTTCATGTCTAGTTAAAGTCGACATTTGATTTCATTCGTTGTCATGTTATGTCATTCACTATCCTGGTTCTGTTATTGTTCAATTATACTTATGTTATTATTGAGTACTATCAAGGTTATCGTAAGTGTCATAGCAGAGTTCAAACTGGTTCCTTATTCTCATAAAATGGTTTTGCTTGGACCTATTTTCTAGATACCAATGGGCACTCTTGTTGCGCCCATCTACACAGTCTATCCCAGTGGGCAGCTTTATTCCACCCATCTGCTCAGTCTATCCCAATTGGGCCCAATGGGCTCTTATCTACTCAATTTATTCCAAAGCGCATCGAATAATTTCAAATTGACAATATTCCATCCCATTCTTGTTGCGAAGAAAATCATTTTATTGTAGGTTCAAACACACAGGCCCGTGAATTCCGCCCGGGTTTTAGGAGAAAAACACGGGCCCGGCCCGTGAATTCCGCCCGGGTTTTAGGAGACAATATCCGGGCCCGGTCCGGGGTGAACTCGCCCGGCCCGTAGTTTCAGCCCGGGTTTTAGGATGCATTTTACGGGCCCGGCCCGGGGCCCCGGCCCGGGTTTTAGGATACCCCTCGTCTTCTTTACAGCAGAACCCGGCTCCAGTTACGGTAGCGCTGCCGTTCCAACTCACTTTTTCAGTTTTAGCTTTATTTCATGCTTATATGTCCGTATCCGTTGGTATTTTATGCTCTGGGGAAGGAAGTAATGCTTCTCAGGTCGATATGGAACCCAACTACTGGGCGAACGACGATAGCCAACAGCAAAATCAATGGTTAGCAGGTGTCTGTCTGCTGTTCAGCCTTTTTGCGTATCTTTGTGCTTTACTAACCTGTTTACCCCAGGTACGGCCAACAACAACAGCAATCACAGCAAGTGGACATGGGCTGGGGTCAATTCGACTATAACTCAGCACCACAACCTCCGGTTCAAGAAAGCCAGCCTACCGGTAATAAATCTCCCTTTCAGTTTTACCTTGCCCGAATCGAGTAAGGCTCGAAATTGGAGAAAAAAGTAGTAGCGGAATGTTTTGAGCGTAGTAAGAACGATTCCCGCTTGCCATAATGCTCCTATTTTTGTCCGCGGATAAGTTGGAAAGTGCAGAATACATGATTATATTTAGTGGGGTTTATTTTAGACATATTGGAACGAAATTACCGGTAATTCAGATTACTATGCGCAGTACAGCAGTTACTCAAGTCAGCAACAATCGTACGGGGGACAAATGTTCATGCCCAGTGCGCCCACTGCAGGTAAATCATAGCTCTATTCTTCATTTCTTTTGACATTCTTCTTTGTAAGTTTGTTCTATTTTGAAGGCATTCGATTATACAATCATACATGTAGTCCTGTGATTTCTGCAGACAGCATTACATAATTAGGGAAGAAAAAAAGCAGACATGTTTGCAAATGTTTTACGCTATGATTCACTGGTTCAAGCACCACTTCTAACTTCTGACAACAATTATTATCCTTTTGAACATCATATAAATTGGAGTATAATAAATATTTAGCTGCTCCCGCATCGGGAGATGACATCGACAACGAGCCTCCTCTTCTGGAAGAGCTCGGCATCAACTTCTCCCATATCAAGTATGCTTTTTTTCCTTTGTTCTCTCCTTTTTTTTCTTTTTGAGCAGCTATATTCTGCTTATTATCACCATTCTGATGGAAAGCTTTGTTTTGTCAGAGAGAAGACAGTAGTCGTGCTGAACCCCGTGGGGGCCACCTCGATCGATGTGATACAAGACCAGGACCTGGCTGGACCCCTCGTATTCTGTCTGCTGTTCGGTGCGTGCCTTTCATAGCTAGTACTGGTTTTACTTCAATCAATAATCATCTGTTTATATACCGTATGCTTACCGTAACCTCTTCTCAGGCGCTGCTCTGTTGCTGCACGGCAAAATGCAGTTCGGCTATGTATACGGTATCGGAATGCTGGGATGCGTGGGAATGTGAGTTACTGTGGTTAGCCTAATTGTATTTCGCTATGCTGTAGAGATCAGCAATCGAGTTCTTTTCATGCCTATGTCTCATACACCATTCATAACCGCGACGCATCTCGTCACTAAGCATATTACTGTTCATTCTTGTCATGAGATCTATGTTTGAATTGACTGACAATGTGAAATATAGTCACGCCCAGAAGTGATCCGTTAGTCTGGGTTCTGCAATAGTTCCAAAATTATTCCGCTTCGTAGGCAGTGCGTAGGTGCACGCAGATGTTTTAGCCATTCATGGACCTATCCAAAGTTTGTTATTCTCCCGGCCTCGGGTAGACTAGTGCAGAAGCCTTGTTCTATTAATACAGGGGGATTGAAATATCAAAAAAAATAAATAAATAAATAAAGTGAAATATCAGGTACCTTCTGATGAACCTGATGGCTCCGGACCAGTCGGCCATCTCGTTTACGTGTACTGCTTCTGTCCTTGGCTACTGTCTTCTGCCCATGTCCATCCTTTCCCTTCTGTCGGCTGTTCTCTCCTTCAAGGTAAGGGTGGGTTACTGTAGCCGTCGAAGTATTCTATCAAGCATACTGCCCCGAACATTTGTAGGAATTTGTCGGTTGCAAACATGGCCAAGCCGGCTTCCCGACCGGGATATAGTGCGAATTCCCGGCTGTCCATCATTTGCAGGGCGTTGTGGGGTACGCGGTGTCCCTCGTAGCAGTAGCCTGGTGCTCCTTCGCGGCCTCGAAACTCTTCGTAACGGCGCTTTCCCTGGACTCCCAACGACTCCTCGTTGCCTATCCCTGTGCTCTGCTCTACGCAGTCTTCGCGCTTCTTGCCATCTTCTAGATTATCTCCCCTCTTTTTTCGCCTATTTATTTGCAGTTACCTAGGGTTATGCACTAATTTCGCTACTAGAGAATATATTTATACTGTACTTAGAGATCATTCATACCTTTTTTTTTCTTTTCTTTTTCTTTGTTTGCTACACATCATATGAGCGTGTGCGTGAGTGTTATGAGTGTTCTTAATCTATGACCGAGTATAATAAAGAGACGAGCAGCTACGGTACCTACAGTAAGCTACGCTGGTTCGAGAACCAAAAGATACCGTATCCAGTGGAAGAGATGATGGGCGTTACCGTACTCAACTTTGGAAATATCATAATTACCGTATACTGACTTCCGTATACTATACTGACTTATGCCTTCCTCTTATTATCCAAATGACTAGATTATAGTTTGATTAGTTGTTCCTTTAAGAATGGTCAGCACCATCTCCGATCCCGCACCCGGGTTTGTGGCCAAGTTCAGGAAGGTATGTGTTTTAAAGTGCGAGATACTTTAGTTGCAGTCTGAATTGTTGAGTTACTAATGCGAACATTTTTTTCAAAGACGTTTGCATCGTTGGGTGATGTAACCGACACAAAAAACAGAGTTTTATAAGCTGCATCCACCCCTTCATACATCAAGCCCGATTACATCAAAGTTTATCCGTATCATGTAAGGGAGGGGGGTGTTGGGCTTGAGAGGTGTGAGACAAGGTAATAAAATAAACGATTTATATATTATTGAGTTATTGAGGTGAACATGGAGACTACGGGCCTCGGTCAACCAGACTACGTCAAGTGCTTCATCAACGTCCTCCACTCTCCCGACGTTCCCGAACCATCTACTATTCCGCAATTGGTAGGGAATACAAGTAGTTGGGTAGAACGCAAACGAGACTTTGTAGAGAGATAAGGGACCTCATAAAGGTAACAAATGGTTTGAGTGTTCCCAATCAGTAGGAAAAGAGTGTTGCTGCTAGGTTCGAGTAAATTTCTCATAATTATATGCACGACGCTTTCTGGAAGGATGACGTTTACAGGAAGAGATCCAAGACGCTCTGAAGAAGAAGACGACGTCCATTGAAATTCCCTTCGTCCTCGCGAATTCGATCGACTGCGTCATAGCGAATGGCGAGGAAAATGCGTCCAAGGTTGCGTTTTCTTTTTAAAAGAGTCAGACACACCTACCGTACGCCTCCTTACTAAAGAATATACGCCAACCGAAGAGTGAGTGTTGCTACAGTAGGAAGTAGAGTCCGACGAATGATCGGTGATCGTGTCATGCGAGAGAGAGTAGAGATGTGAAGAGGCGCAGGCAATGAATGCTAGTCGTTGGTCTGATGGCCCATCGATCGCCTCTTCTAGGAGCTACTCACTGTCAGCTAGAGGATCACTTCCTACGCAGCCTATCGGTCAAATGTACGTCGGAACCGACGTAACCAAGGCACTTTTTTTCCTGTGAAAAGTTACAGAATTAAGGCACGGCGCCCACAAAATATATATTGTTTTACGCCAAATTATGCAGTATTCTGATGTGAGCTTTTTAGTGTTAATCAAGACACTTTTATCCTGCTCTGCGTAAGAGAATCAAGTCACTTTGAAATTCGCTGCTATTTGTTCTATGTATGTAGCGTATTCAGTTCGACGCGGTCGTCTCCTCGTCCCTCTTCGATGTCATTCTCTCCGATCGCGTTTCCATCGACCCCGGCCATGCCTTCCGACGGTATCTCATCGAACTCGTCGCTAGGCAGATCTTGATACAGGCTAGTAGTCCGTCTCTTTTATCACCAACCGTCCGGGAAAGAAATGAACAAGTAAGAATTGCAGTTCAACGTCATCATCCCCACGGAAGAGGCGGTTTATCTCCTGAAGAAGAAGTGCATGGGTCCCGTACCGAAGCAGATACAGTACACCAATAGGAACGAACGCGTGCAAGCGGTACCACAGCTTGCTATCTATTACAGTTTGCAGATGCCCTTCTTGGATAGCTGTGGATTGTTTTTTTTTCAAGTATCGAGTAGCACTCTGCTGAAAACCGCTTTCTCTGAAGTTATCTATCTCTGAGTGGGAGAGCGGTTACAGTAATCTGTTACAGTAATCTACCAGCGTGCGGTGATCATATATTCCTCTTATTGCCAGGAACAGCCGATGCTCATTCCCCCTGTGGTCAAGGCAGCGATAGACCAGAAGGATGGAAAGCAGGCGGGGAAGAAGCTGATTATTGAGGAGATCGAGGTGAGCTTTAACATATTTTATATTATTAGAGGAAAATTCACGGTTAGAGATCTGTGCAGCGCTCCCCGTTCACTACTACCGTAACCAGCTTCTAGTTTACGCTGGCATTTCACCAAGAGATTTTGCTGTCTTTAGGAACGCACTGCATAGCCCGTAGAGCGTTAATTTCTTCAGTGATATAAAACTAGAGATACCTTCTACTGTTCATCAAAGAGAGAATGTTTCCACTTGACCTTTTTTAAAATTCAGCCAGCCATACGTTCTAGTAATCGCGGGCAACTATGCAGCTACCGTATCCCCCATTATCATAATTTTCCGTTCAGGACGCAACATCGTCCCTGTACAGTTATCCCCAGAACAAGAACGTCTCAATTCGAGTGCGAAACGACGTGCAGTTGGAGTTCACCATCAAGGTCGAAGACTTTGACGGGTTAGCTAATTTTTCAACATTTTTTTTCGTTCTTTCTGATACGTTTCACTGCCTTCATATATTGCCGCGAATCAAGGTGATAGTTTATTAGAAGAGGACACGCGAACTAGAGAATGCTGACAAAAAATGTGAGCACCCCTTGATCATGCAATACTCTCCCTTACCCCTACCGTATCCTACCGTACCCCCCTCCTTTCAGCCTTGCCCTCCAAGTCTCCTCGGACCGTGTGTTTCTCCGCAATCGTTGTCGTTCCCTGGCCGATTTCCACTCTCCGATTCCCTTCGACAAGAATTCCGTGACGGCCCATATCGACAAGGAGAGCAAGGCTGTCCAAATCACAGCCCCCCTTCAATTCCCCGGACCAAAGAGGAATAAAAGCCAAGCCTAAGAGGGTTGGGCTAGGTGGATTACTGAGTATTATTAGCCTAGCCCCCCCCCCCCCCTAATACGTGTTTTTATAAGCAGTTCGAAGCACTGTGGTCCTAAGGATCAATTGTTTTGCAACAACCTTCGATTATTTAAAGTGCTTTTTTCTTTTCAACAGATACGGTTTGCAGAGTATTTCTTGCTATAGCCTAGCCCTTGTGAATTATCGTAGCTAAACATGAATATATTTCGTTTCTAAGCCCTATTCTCATGCTTCTTCAAACCCATGATCTCTGTTGTGCTTATTGTCGTCTTTACATATCTTTCATTTAATGGCTTGTACCTCAGTTTTTTTTTTGTATTTTGCCCACAGATAAAGAGTTTTATCTTTATCGGTCAAGAAGAACAATTATTACTCATAACATAACAATCGTGCATAAAAAAGAGCAACAACGAGATCGTTCATACAGTAGCCCCGCGTGGGAGGTCGATAAATACTAGATTTCGACAATGGACAGAAAAAGCATAGTCGAACCCCAGCCCTTACAGTAGTAGAGTAGGCTTGTTAGTAGAGCAGGCCGGGAATGTGGACTTTTTGGAAAACAATTTCTGTACACGTTTCTTGCTTACCAATTAGCATAACACTAAAGTTCTCCACCGAAACGTCTACAGAAAGCAAAAAAAAAGTTAAATAGTCCGCATAACCCTCGTCCCTACCCAATCGCCCCCTTCTACCGTTCGAGAGGTGCCATTCCCAGCTTTGCCCTGAGGGCATTTGCCTCCTCAATCTCCTGTTCCTGGTCGTTTCCCCTCTTCCTCCTGTCCCTCTCCTTCTCTCCCCGGTCCCTTCCCCGATCTCCCCGATCCGATTCTCGATGTCTGTCCCTGTCGCGATCATCACGTCGGCGATCTGAGCAAATACCTTCATTATGGGTATTCTTTTGAACTCAAGTTAGATCAATTTCAAGTGAAATTTATGTTTTGATCACTTCGGCGTCTCTGAATTCACTCACTCTTTCTGCCGTAAGAGTGAATTCAGTTACTCATACCTTCCCTTATCCCCTATCCCTCGCATACTAGCCAACCAACCGTGCCCTCACCACAGGGGAAAAATACTGTATTTGATTATATTTTTAGCATGAGACCCCTCCCGCCCGCAAACCGTCTGTTACTATAAAATTACCCATACCGCACTCAAAATTACCCCCCTCCGCTGTTCTAAATTCTCGACCTACATGCCCACCCTAGAAAATTAAAATTACCCGTACCGCAAAATAAATTTCAAATACGACTATTTATCCCCTGCCTCACCATCTCTCCTCTCGTCTCTTCTCTCTTCTCTCCTCTCGTCTCCCCTCCTCCCTCCCTCCCTCCGGTCCCTCTCCTCTCTTCGATCCGGACTCCTCCTCCTCTCGCGATCCTTGTCACGCTTGCGGTCGGGCGACCTGCAATGCGTAAATTCATTATTGATCAGAGATCAAAGATCAAACTAGAATT
Source organism: Micoletzkya japonica (assembly GCA_900490955.1). Classification (NCBI taxonomy): domain Eukaryota; kingdom Metazoa; phylum Nematoda; class Chromadorea; order Rhabditida; family Diplogasteridae; genus Micoletzkya; species Micoletzkya japonica. Next base: position 155,801 of record LS819829.1, read on the forward strand.
TAGTCAAAAGATCAAAGATGAAACTACAATCTAGTCCAAAGCTCAAAGACCAACCGTCTGTCTCCTCTGAGTTCTCGCTCGCGCATCTCTCGCTCCCGCGATCGATCACGTCGACGCGAGACCAGCTGCAAATCGAATTCATTATCTCCTTATTTCTTTCACAAAGTACTAAATTAATTATAAAAAAACTAAAGCTTATTGTTAGCGACAGATCTAAGCAAATGCCATGAACAAATCTTCTATCATTAAAACGTATTTCGTCATCTACCGTACCTTAGGTCTCTCCTTCTTCTTGTCCCGGTCGTCCTCTTCCTCACTCGAATCCGACGACAGATTGTCTAGATCCTCGTCCAAAAGCGACTTGTACGGCTCCAGTTCCTTCACTTCCTCCAGTGCGATTCGCTTCTAAATGTAAAATTTGTTAAAATTAATATGTGTTTCTGGAAAACTGCTTGTATTTGTTGAATAATAGGATATTTTCACTATTTTCGGGAGAAGTTATGCTTCACGCACTACAGGGTAGCAGGTGACCGGTTATAAAGGGATAAACAAGATAATGAGGATATTACAAGTTCCACGAAAGTTAACAGAAAGTACCCAAACGATTGCGAACTGTCTATGCAAATACGCGCGCTGATCTACCTCTCCGGCTCCAATTTTTTGCGATTCTATCAATTTCTGCCATGTAACACGTAAGGAGTCAATTGGACAGCGTAATCGGCGGAAATAGTTTGTTATTTCAATCAAAAGTATTAAATCGTTCCTTTCTGAGGATAACTCCCGTGGAACCTGTAATAAATACCTGTAGACGGGGCAGCTGAATATCACAAACTCGTTCGTCTCTCAACAACTGGTCAATGAAGTCGTCCATGTAGATCAACTCGAATTCTGCAATTTCACCGGAATAGACAAGTAGTACCTTTCCAGATCTGTTCCTAATACAGTACAAGCACTCACTTCCCATCTTGTTCATCCACCGCAGTTTGCGGTAGTCATTGTAGAGTGGCTCGAGTAGTTTGTACTGTTCGACACTCGTCATGGTCAGCCGAATGTACATGGCCCCCAGCGCACGGAGGTACCTCGAATAATTAATTACATTGGAATAAAGAGATACGTCAGAAATATCAGGCCAGAGACCAGGAGAGAGAATGAGACGCGATTTTGGAGCCAAAGCACATCGATATATTCTCAAAGTGCATGGACAAAGGCTGAAATATATAAGTGAAAAACATATAAAGACTGACTTGAAGTCCTCCTGTCGAATGAATTCGACTGCGATCTCCTGGTCGGGTTGGATCTGCAGCATTTTCAGCAGAAGACAGAGAAAGGGCGTCGGCTGAAATGTCCTGATACTCAACTCTGCTTTCACACTTCGAAAGCCAACGTTTTAGGAGAGTTCTTGTGTGGTGGTCAGGCATGTCGCCTCGCATCACGCTCAGAATACCGTGTACAATGTCTGCGCAGCTACGTTCATCCTTTCTAACAAAATACACGTAATCCTTGTACGAAAGCTTGCCACAAATTGCCTAGCATGCCTCAATTGCTAAAAGGCAATTTGTCTCAATCATTCCCTCCTACCGTACCTTAACGTTTCCCGCATAGATTCCTCCCACGTATCGCAGTTCCATTCCTTTGTCCACGATTAGTTCAGCTACAATTGCAATTCACTTTTCAGCCAATCAATCCCGTCATACTTACACTGTAATCCTACTGCCATTTACACTAATATATTAAAAGCTACCGAACAAACGCAATGGTGATACTAGTTTTCCACGATTTTCTTTTTAAAGATTTCCTTTTCATTAAAATGGGCAAACTTTACGGTGAGATCCGTTTTCAGATTGAAAAAGGAATGCGACTACTAACTAGGTTCTGGGGCGCGAATAATTTCCCCTTACAATTAGAAATAAAACCCACCAGTGAGCGCAAAACAGTGTTCCTTCCAGTAGAGACTGTCGTAGATTCGTTGTCGAATGATCTTCTCCACCAGAAACTGAGGATTCGTTCCCTTGACCGTCGAGGCATCCTTCGCTGTGCGATTGGCCATGGTCTAGCTGAATTCGGTACACGGTATTAGTACAGGAGCCCAATAAATCCACCCCGTCAATCAGAACAGAGGAGATAATCGCGGGATATAGACCCGTCGAAACCGGAAACAACCAAGGCACCATCAGGTTCTCGTTAACTCTTTACCTTATCAGAGCCACTCCTAATACATTCCAAGGTACGAAGAGACGAAAACAAAACAAAACACAACTTTCGCCATAATTAGAGCTTGACCAGCGAAGAGTCTTGTCAGCGAAGAGGAATAATTAGGAACAATGCGAAGTACGAACAGATGAACAATGAGAGAGTTTGAGAGGAGGGGAATGTGGTAATTCTAAAGAAAAAGGTAAACAAAAAATTAATACGCCTTCCTCTTGATGATCTCTGGCCTCCACACGATTGGATGCGATTCTTCCGTCTGAAAAGAGGCAGGCAAATTCGTCCATTTGAAATACACCGTATTATGCATACCTCTACTTACTCGTACGTGCGCAGCCTGATTTAGATATCCGACGAAAACACTTTTGAACGGGTGCCCGGGGGGGGGATATTATGGTAAACTCCACGTATTTCCGGTTCAAAATACATCATTTTTGCTGCATTTTGTTCATTTATGTTTTTTTAAAAGAACGTGTTTCCGATGATGAAGTGAGTTTTAACTTTAAAGAAAAGCACGGGTGTCCGGCTCAGAATCTAATACGGCTGCGTAGGTATGCACTTACTGTAATACTGGTTTCTGGTTCAGTCAGACGATACGATCACTACAAACAAGCAATCAAGATTTTGTTTGCAATAAAAATATGGCATGAAACTGCGAATAGCCTGCATTCCAAATCGGTCAAAAGGCGTCACCTTTCTCCCCTCTGTACACTCCGCATTCCGCACCAACAACAAAGCTACCAAAAGAGTTTTACTGACCGCAGTGTCGTCCTCCTTGTACATCTTAATGGTCTTATCGGCCTCGGCCGTAATTAACCTCAGCCCCGTCTTATCAAACGTTGTCGCGAAGATTCCCGCTTCCGAGTCGATCGAACCGGGTTGAGGCTTCACCTACAATATGGTGGTTAGTGTTATGTTTTTTTTCTCACCATTTCTACGTAAAATGCATAGAATACGTAAAATACCTTAGATAAGTTTACATTTAAAATCTACCGTATTCCAAAGCAGAGATACAGTATGTTCCTTTCCAAAGAGTAGCCAACCTGTTCTCGCTGGAAGCAGAAGCCACTTCTCCAGTCCCAGAAACACATCGATCCGTTGTCTCCTGAAGAGGTCTATGGGATCAGAAGATTCCAAGTTGTATGCTTATAATACGTAATTAAATATGACCTGATAGGTTACGAACGAATGAATGGATGAATTTGTACCGAAACTTCCGACTTAAATGCTAACGGAAAAACAGCAATTCACCTAGGCAAACATATTTTCAGTCAAAGAAATGCTTTGCCATTTGTCCATCTACTTGGACCTTCGAATACAACGTACCTCCCGATACCAGGACGCCATCTTGATTGCACGCTAGCGCGTTGACGATCGCATTGTGGCCGGAGAGATTCTGAACGAGAATACTCGAATATTAACTATGCTAAGCAAAACCAAAAACGTGTATATTTATCTCTCGTTCGAACCTGGATGAACTCTCCGTTGGGACACTTCCACTGTTTGATGTTGTCGGGACTGGCGGACGCGAACATGAAGAGGGTCGGGTGGAGGGCCAGGGCGCGCACTGATTTCTGCAAGGGCAATTTATTTATTTATTTATTTATTGACATGCAGGGGCATGAAACGACAAGTTCACGATTACTTCCCGTGTTTTTGGCGAACAGCCTATCTACGCCATACATGGGCTAGAGTTGTCCTCAAATTGGCTTAATTTTGGAGATAATCAAAAGCAGCATTCCTAACACACCTTTCACTCTATGATGCTGGAGTGCAGGAACCCATTCTAACGTCCGATCGGACAATCGCGCTCATGTATGGTCTACGCTGTTTAGCGGGCAAATAAACTGTATTTATTTAGCATTACTGACGACCATACCGGTTTGGCTTATTGTTAGATCTTGCTAATGTAGAAAAAGACACGTGGAAGTAGCATTACTGATACAAGAATTTCATTTTTGCCAATAATACTTCCTAATCTTACGATGAGAAAGTAACCATCACCCATGTAGCCTTTACCAGTCCTACTGTATCAGTTACCGTACCTTATGGTGAGTCAGCGTGCACATACTCCTTCCCGATGCCAGATCCCACAGTCGAACGGTCGCGTCGTGCGACGCGGTTATAACCTGCACATCAATCGCTTTTCAAATACGAACAACGCGCGAAAACCTGCGGATCAGCGGCCTGGCACAGGACAGAGGATACGGTATTGGTGTGGCTGCCGAGACAGTGGATCTGGGCCTTCGTACGCATGTCCCATACCTGAATAGGCTTGTTATACTCCTGTAATAATCAATGCTTTGGTCATTCGATTATATCCATAAAATATAACTTTAGAGATAAAAAAAATCAATTCTTACTCTGGCAGTGGAATCTCGAGCAGAAGACACGAGAATGTCGAGGGTGGGATGGTAGGCAAGGGACTGTAATAAATGAGATACATTTACGGGACTTGAGTTATGCCTTTACACTATGAATATGAAGTAGAGTTCTGCAGGCGAGTCCGTTCCACGATTATGCTTCATTTGACCAAAACGACTCGTTTGCACAACTCTAATGCGAAGCCGCCATACCATGGAAAGCAATCAATGCATAAAGGGGAAAGTCTCAATACCTGAACCGCAGACAGATGGCCGTGGTAGTGTCGAATGACCTTGTTGTACTCGAGATCCCAGCATTTCACCTCAAATACTCTCAGTTAATTACGACCGCTTATCTGGGCCAATCTGATACACACTCAGTTCACGATAGGCATAGCTAACCAAATGTTACTGCATGGTAAGAGTCTGTGTTTGGATGTAGGCAAGGCTGGGACAAAAATTCCAAAACCAAACAAAAAATTGCTTGGACCAAAAAATTTTTAAACCAAAAAAAAAATATTTTGCTCTCTACCGTGTTTTTTGCCTTTTTTATATTAAAACATATCTTGTCTCTTCTCCTCAAAGTAATGTTTCAGTTTCAGTTTTACAACTTTTATCAGGACTAACAGTGGATGGGGATCCAAGGGAGGCATTATATCCAAAGTAATATAATGCGAAATAAAAAAATTTTCTGCATAGTTAAGCCGATTTAAAAAAAGAGTATTCTTCCCGAAATTCATAAACGAATTTTGCAATAGTTGAGACTTGGTCAAAACGGACGTTGTCATGTGCTTTATCGACCACATTTTGAGAATCTTTTTGTTCGTTTTTTGTCGGTTCAAAACCAAAAAAAGTCCAACACACAAAATTTTTTGCATAAAAATCAAAAAGTCGAACAAAAAATCCCAGCCTTGGATGTAGGGTTTTTTTTGGATGTAGGGTGAGGACGTAAGTATAATCGATTCTCAGTCAAAAAAACGTACTCTCACAAAGTCATTCATGCGCTCAAACCTGCTTATCCTCTCCTCCAGAGAAGAGGAAGGGATGCCGATTGGAGATCTTCACGGCTCTCACAGCCGAAATGTGACCAGTCAACGAGAGCTTGAGCTTTCCCGATGCCAGGTCCCAAATCTGCAAGGAGATACTTCTTTTCACATCGAATAAATATCTAATATTTTGCATCATAATCTATAGATCCCCTCCTCGTACCTTGATAATTCGATCGGCTCCACCCGAGGCAAACCATTGGTTCTCTGGCTCGACGTCCACCGCACGCACCCATCCCGTGTGACCTGAACATCAACACTATCAACGGGGGTTACTGTAATCCCCTCGTCTCTAGTGGTTTTGTTGACGCTTATTAGAGTTAGCTGATAGCCACCATAGCTTTATAAAAAAACCCACGATCTTACACTTATGCCTCCATTCAATAAAATGTAAGATGGAAATGCCTACAAAGCTGTCTTTAAGAATATGTAAAAAAGCTACATAATATTTGCACTATAATAGCCGTCCTTTATTTATCACTATATAGTTCCAACTAACCCGAGATAACCCTGTACAGCTTCCAGGGGGCGTGCCACTTCGGCTTCACCATCATGGGTGCCTTCGAGGGAAGAAGGGCGCGGGTCGTGTTGTCCTCTCCCCGTGACTGCTGACCGCCCGTCGGAAGCGCCGAGACGATCTCACTCAAGGGGATACGATGGGAGAGGTTTCATCGGTTTCATGAGTCATGTCAGGGATGGTATCATTAGGTGCGCATCATGCTGACTGAGAAGCACTGAATAAGAGAAGAGATAGAGGAGGGATGAGGATGAGTTGCTACGTAATACGCAAGTAGGTGATTGATACACGGCAGTTAACTGCTGTACCTATTTTATCATATTTCGACCATATGTATGAGTAGGCTTCTGCAAAACGAGTTAGCTGTAGATGCTGTCCCCGTATGGCTCCTAGACTCCTAGACTGCCTACAGTACCCCTCTCCCCTACCGTACCCCATCTTCTTCGGCGTCACCACCTCTCCGGGTCCAATGGCCAACTGTCCTCCCGGTCCGTTCAGCACCCGACCGCCCGTATGAGAACCAGCCTGAACAGGATCATACTATTACCGGGAATATTATGAGTTAAGGAAATCTTAAACATTCTTAAATTAAAGAATTCTCTACTAATAGTTCCGATTATTACTGGAATCTTTATTAGGCTAAACATTCTGAAATTGTACAATGCTCGACTAATCGTTCGGTTTCTGGATCACCAACCGAAGTCGGCAGAGCGAGCATCTCCTGTTCCTTCTGCTTCTTCGCCTGTGCCACGGCCGAGATGACGTGTCCGTACTCTTGGCGTCGCTTCACCGCCTTCACCAGTTCCTTCCTGCACAGCTCCATCCAAGTGAATAAGGAGATGCAACAAGGCAAACGCGTCCCGCTAAGCTACTACAGTGCACGCCAGGCTCTCTTTTGGGGCGCCTTTTTTTATCAGGTGACGTTTCACGCGCCCATGAATACTATACCAGAACTGTGAACGTGCGTCAGGAAGAGGCGCCCAACAAAAATAAAGCAAAAAAAAAAACAGAATAAACTCACGTGGGTTCGTCGGCCGCGGGAAACGTGGCATAGTCGCCGTGGAAGAGATCGGAGGTTCGCTTCATCGATCGGAACACCAGATTGAGCAGGTTCTTGTCCACCGGAGCGGCCTGCAATAACGCATGGTTGGTTCCCGCGAGCTGTTCCGTATAATTTACAAAGATAGCGAACACGAACATCATTTCAAAAGTAGCCCAGATCTGTCGAAGTGGCACTTCTTATTATTCAAAATATCGAGAGGAAAATGTTATCTTATGAACAATATGCTAATTTCGCAAGTACTACAGTACCTGTTCGTCCGAGGTGGATGGCTCGTTCGCCGTGGGCGGACGATCTACCGCAGCTGACATCTGATAAAAATTACGGTGTTAATCAATAATAGTATCCTCAAAGCAAGGTATCATAACGGTCTACGACCGCTTTCCACAACAAGAAACAAGCAAATGAGTAACCAACTTTATGACTCATCATGTGCAAGCAATTATCTCTCTCTAGAATCTACAAAACAATAACAAGAAAGCTATAAGGCATGACGATCCAAGATCACAAGTTACATGGATCAAAGATCAAGGTACAAAGATCAAAGATCATTGAGCAGTCTGCTGTTGCTCGACGGGGGGTGGTTGGTGGGAGAGTAGGAGTTTCTTGATTGCCGCTGCATAGGCTCGCGTGCTCTCGGCGGTTTCCTCCTTCAAAGGAACAATCAGGATATAAGGGAGTAATCTCTCAAATTGGGTTTCAAAGCATCATCATTATTGCATTTGTTGAGTCGAAAAAGGGATCGAAACGCACCGTATTCAGGTAACCATCCCACAACGTCGTAAACTCCTTCTTCTTCTGTTCCAAATCCGCTGGTGCACTCTGCAAGTTAGGAATTCATAGGTTCAGGTATATGGTCATAATCTGATCATTATTCCACCTCTCTTTACAATCTTCCTGTCATACGTGAGCAGAGTCTATGAGTAGCTTACTGCACCTCCCATAAATACAGGTCCTAAGCTATTTCGAAAGGATCTTTTCTCCGCAATAAACTACCCAGTTACGGTTCATCTAAACCATACACCACCTCCTTCTTGAGTGCCTCTACGGCCTTCTCCAGCCTCCTCTCACAAGTGCTGCCCTCAAATGCAATACGCAGGTTGTCCTCGCGTTCCTTCATCGCCTCCCACTTCTCAACCTTCTGAAAGCAGAACGCTGATAGAGTAGAAATAGTCATAAAAGCTATCCATGTTCCTGATATATTGTTTTGAAATGCTATGGTATCGTTTCAATTCGCAGAAAAATAAAAAAAACAGTACCGCGATTTATGGGTTCCGATTTTCTAGACTATAATAACCGGCTCGTCTTCACCAAAACCAAAGAAATGCGGAAAATTAAGCTCACGTTAGCCTCGTGATAGAGTACGGTAAGCAGGTAGAAGGCGTAATCGTAGTTCTGGGCACGAGTGAAGCATCTGCAAAGATACCGTAACCCGTATTCTCTTACTTACTCTTTCTTCTTAGGACCTTTACGTAGCGAAAGCACCTAGTAAACGATACTGGCCTCGCAAAGTAATTATGTTTTAGAAATAGCTTTTCGGTTACCGTACAGTTTCGTACCTATCAGTTGTGAGGGTGAGCGTATCCGTCTCCTCGTCGTATCTCTTCCCTGCCAATCTCCTCATTTTGTCCATGGCAGATGGCGACAGGCCCAAGGCGGACACTTTCAGCTGCAATGCATATCTCTATTTCGCAGTAGGGCTCTCGTTCGCGAACTTTTCGCTGTTAGACGCCAGCGTTCATGCTCTGCAAAATATAACATAGAAAAATAATGATATCGCTTACATTTGCATATTTATGCAACTACTTCCATATATCTTTTCTATTTTAGCGAAGAGCTAACCATAAGCCAAACCTGCATGGTCGTAACGCGTGCCCGATTGTCACGAATATTTGTGCCCTGGAATGTGTCGAGTAAATGCAAGATCCCCAAAAACCATTCAAAATACAAGCATGAAACGCACCTGGTGCACGTAATCGGCGTACTTGATCACGAGAGGAAGGGCGGGAATGTCCCGTTGTCCCTTCAGTTCTTCTGGAAACTCCGTGCAGAACTCTGCAAAAGCATCTTTTTCCGATTTATCACAAGAAAACGCTGCTGAAACAAAAAAAAGGAAAAAAATAAGACAAACTTTTGATGGCCGCACAGTGCTTCTCAATGGCAGGCGGGGTGAGATGGAGAAAGTTGGGAATCTTCACAAGCTCGAGGTTACCCTAAAAAGTCTGCACATGTCATATTCCAGCTATATTTTTGGCATAGAAAGGGGAGAACTATACCTGTTTCTTGAAGGGAGCCCTCTTCTCCGGATTCTTCCTGGTTCCCATTCTAACGGGAAGAGGAACGACAGACGAAGCGAAGGAACGTGCCGCGGGCCACACAGCCGTCCAGTCCTGCAATTAACAAGGATGAATAAGTTTGAATCTTTTGCGGCGATGCAAAGATTCGTAGAATATCAGGGTTTTACTGAATAGTGAGCGGCTTTATTCAAAAAGCACAATTTCATTTGAGTAAGCAAGTACATGACACCGCCAAATCATTGGCGGAAAAGATTTCTCAGAAATTGCCAGCCAAGGTTATTTGCCATCTCTCTACTGTGTTTACAATATACTATATTCTGACCTGATCCGTTCTCATCTCCTCTTCTCGGGGACGTCGCACCGCCAGCCGGTCTTGTATGTCCATTCGACTGCGCACCTCCATCTACAACACTACCCCCGTAAACTACAATCAACCAGTACGATTACCATACATGGGCGCAATTGTCCAATCGGACGTTAGGATGGGTGCCTGCACCAGAAAATCATAAAGTATCAGGCTTGTTAGGATTCCTGTTTTCCATTATCTTTAATTACGCGACGGTGCCTGAAGAAATTTGCGGACAACACTAGCCCATGTATGACGATTGCTTCTCACGGATGTACGTAGTAAAGCAAAGTCTACAGAAAACCTACAAATTGTAAGTTAACGAGAGCATTTATAAAATGAGGATTACCTGAGACCTTCCAGTGATTCGTTCCAGTTGAAGCTGAGCCAGCAGCTTCCGTTTCGGCATAACAAACAGTTCATTGTGCGAGTCGCCCTTAAATTAATGATTAGCTAGAAACCTGAAAAACGATTACGGAAAAAAACCTACAAAGAAGAGGAAAACGGAGCATAGGAAGATAAACATGCGAATCGAGCTTGGGTTTCAGCTCCTGGGCAAACCTTTTCTGCGTAGTCGGTAGAAGAAGGGCTGGCCGACGATGCCCGGCTTGTCTCACTAGAAGCCGCTTCTCTCAGCTTCTGGGCCAGAGACGAGTAGCCCCGTCGAGAGGCTAACATCTGAAAAACAACGAATTTTAGGGTTTTTGACCGATATAGACATAACTAACAGAGATACCCATTGATTTCTCTCGAAAGGCTGTCATCTCTTCCAATAAGTTCAACAAAAATAGCGAAAAAATACAGCAATAAAAGGAAAAAAACGAATTCGAAAAAAGTTTTGCAAATTTGAACCAGCGACATGTGCGTTGCGTACCGCGTCCGCGTGCTGTCCGGTAGAGCGAGGGTTGCGCATGGTGTCAGAGAGTAACGAATACGGTAATCCTACAGTAATCGAGAACATTAATTTGTCAAGCATTTTTTTTTCATTTTTTTTTGCTTTTTCTAGGGCACAGATGTCTAATAGGATAAGTCTCGCTGAATGATGTGAGCTCCAGATGGAAATGCACAGTGTATTTTGTAGAGCTCAACCGTCAGAAAAAAAAATACATTCAGTTGAGTAATCTTGGATTTTGCAAAACGTTTAATGGTGGATGTCTTAGAGATCTACACCATTACATAATGCCCGCGAAATATTTATCATAACTTGAACAATGAAGTTTGCTAGATCCAACAATGTCGAACTACCATTCGTCTCTCATGTGCAATACAGTTCACTGATAGGGATCAAGGTCAGAACAGTCTATATTTGTACATTAATTGAACTATTCGCTGTCCCGTATCTATCGTCCTGCTCCTATCAAGGATGACACGAGTCCCCCGAGAAGCATTCCTTCTTGCTGTTCTGAAAATGTTTTATATGCACATTTGCTATACATTTATATTTCAAAATGGTTCCAGCTATTCTTATTATCCCTACGTTTTCGTCGAATGCAGTTTGTTCCAGTGCACGTAAGACCATTCGAATCACTGGTGTCATTCAGCTAACTAACCCACTTTCTCCTCTTCTGTCTATGCTGTTTTCGCCAAGTTCGGTATAGAGACTGAAGTCTATCTCTGCTCCATCCCTCTCCTACCAGGTTCCACTCTCGGAACTAGTTCGTGTAATACATCACTTTGGTAGTCTGCGCATCGCAGAAGTCCAGCTTTCTGCTGATTTGAAGCTGCCCAGAAATAAGCGTCACAACTCTACTCTGCTCACAACGCTTCGCTCTCTCTCCGGAAATCAGTATGGTGTCAAATGTCGCAACATTTTCCTCACTCATACTCTGAAACATACGCGGAGAGAGGAAGGGAGGTGGGTCGTGGTGGTGGTGGTGGTGGTGGTGTGGTTCCCTCGACTCCATCCACGCCCTCATGCAACTCCTGAATCCGGGCACTCCCGGCATGCCACAGGGTCCGGTTCCTCCGAACTCGTCGAACTCCCCCCGATGCCCCCCGAACCCTCCCGATCCCCCGTGACCACCGCCTCCGTTTCCTGAACGGAAATCTCTCTTATAAGAAAAAAGGTATACCCCGAAAACTTTAAGTTGCATTTACGAACACGTGAGGTATGATAAAACTGTAACCTACCAAATCCACTATCTCCGCCCGATCCTCCATTGCCGAAGCTGGTTAGTCCTCCATTCTTCAATCCTCCCGTTCCTCCGTTTCCTCCATTATTCCCAAAATTCGTGATGCTCCCTCCGTCCTTTAGTCCTCCACTGCCTCCGTTTCCTCCGAGACCCGATCCCATTGATGAATGCGAAGATCCGAATGATCCCGTATCTCCTCCCGATTTGAGTCCTCCCGTACCCCCACTTCCTTCAAGGGAAGGGGAGAAACTGCTGAAGCTACTGGGTGAACCTCCGGAAGATCCAGAAGAGCCTCCGAAACTGCTGGGAGAACTTCCCGAGGAGCCGAAACTACTGGGAGATGATCCGAATGAGCTTGGAGTTCCTGATGATCCTCCGAAACTGCTGGGAGAACTTCCCGAGGAGCCGAAACTACTGGGAGATGATCCGAATGAGCTTGGAGTTCCTGATGATCCTCCAAAACTGCTGGGAGAGGCTCCGGCTGAGCCCGATCCACCAAAGCTACTCGGGGAACTCGATCCGAAACTACTGCTTGAGGATCCGCCCGATGAACCGAAACTACTGGGGGAGCTGGAAGATCCGAAGGAACCGGGAGAAGTTGGACTGGAACCGAAACTGGACGGGGCTGAAGCCTCTCCGAAGGAGCTTGGGGAAGAGGAGTGAGAGTGGGAAGCTCCGGATGAACCGAAACTACTGGGAGAACTTGCTGAGGAAGATGAGGAAGCCCCGAAGTCCCCACCAGAGATGCCGCTCAGAAAGGCAGTGTTGTCCTGGCGTCTGACTGCAAAAGTTGATGGTTATTTCTTTTCAAGGAGATCCCGGGGAATATTAGTAGACACTAAATCTCAAATTCTAATTCTTCCTCTCTGTTCCCCTCGCGTGCGGTTCGCTCCCTCATTCGTCTCTCAACCAAGAGTCATCCCACGCAATTTCAACCAAGGATCAGAAAGAAGAATCCTCCCCTTCACAGTATTCTGTCCCAATGCAAAACCTTTGGAAAGCGAAAAATCATTCTGTCATTTCCTAATACGGTAGATCGGTGTGCCGCGCACCACGAATACGTTGTCATGAAGGAGAGGGGAAGGGCATGGCGATAGACACTAAATCTACCATCTATCAACCTCCAAGAGCTTCCTGGAATTTTGAAAAGATGACATCCTTGTGATTTTCGCTTTCCAAAGGTCTAGAACATTGTTCCTCTGAAGACTTGGCGTACGAGGGGAGTACGCGCCAATCGAGGATCAAGAGGCAACTCAAGATTCATCGTCACCTCGGTCACCCCTTGAGTGAGTTTTTGAATAAGATTTGAAGTCTCTAACCGCTCCTATCTATATCAAAGCCCCCTCCTTTGGACCCAAATCCACTGATAGATAAAGGTGTAAAACTGGAAAAAAACTAAATCTCACCTCTCAGGACGAAAGCATGAGTCGTCACGGCCAGAGTGCCCAGCACGAGTATGAGACGCATGTTGACTCAAACTGATTGGAGTGATGGAGATCGGAACAGCAGAGGAAAGTCAGAGATGGGAGAGAAATGGCGAATGGAGAGAAAGAAGGAGGGGAGGGGCCGGGTCAGCATAACATGCTGCAAAACTTGACATAGAAGGAGAAGAATATGTATTGGGAAGAAGTCACGTTTAGATAATGCGGTTATGCATATATGAAAGGATCCTCAAAATAAATTTATTTAAAATTTTTTTTGAGGAGATTGAATGGAGGTGCTCATACTATCTTGCACCATGAATTAATGGCATGCTTTGAATACAAAAATTATTTATACAAAAAGGGAAAGGGTTGGAACAACCAAAAAAGAACAACGAAAATAGCAAGAGTACGGTAGGATTTGTCTAGTACGAGGTTTACTCACTTTGCGACTGCGTGTGTAGTGCGCGTCACCTTGGTGCGATGCGTGCGCTTTTCAAAATCATCATCATTTTCGGGATCTTCGCTGCTTTAACTTTGTTTTCTGTTTTATGAGCATGTTTTTATTAACTTCCATTTGCAGCCATGGGTCAGCAACAGTCTGGCTATACGAGAAAGGACGAGCGGGGACAGGGAGACTCGGATAAGGACAAGAAGAAGAAGAAGTACGAGGCCCCGATTCCGACTAGGATCGGAAAGAGGAAGAAGGGATCGAAGGGACCCGATGCCGCCTCTAAGCTGCCACCTGGTAGGCTCGTGCATCAGACGTGACGAAAAAGAATGATGCGACGACTGTGTATTTCCACTCTTCCTTACTATTCTTTCATTCCTAATGCTTGATTATGAGAGTTTCCAAGAAGAAAATAGAATAATTAAATTAAACGGTGATCTTCCAGTGACGCCTCACGCGCGTTGTCGTCTGAAGCTGCTGAAGATGGAACGAATCAAGGACTACCTTCTGATGGAGCAGGAGTTCATCCAGAACCAGGAGAGACTCAAGCCCCAGGAGGAGAGACAGGAGGAGGAACGGGCCAAGGTAGAGTTGGGACACGGTTGCAGTTACCTGGTCGAGCAACTTAGTGCAGACAAGTGGAGGATAGGTTATCGCACTAAACTATACCTGACAACCTGAATGTATTACTCGGTACCGAATAAAGTATGAATATGCCGAGTAAAATACTATGCAAAATGAAATGGCGGCTGCTTTGCTTAGCAACTAGTTACGCTTGCATAGCCTGCTTATTGTAGGTGGACGAGCTTCGCGGGACTCCGATGGCCGTGGGATCTCTCGAGGAGATCATCGACGACCACCATGCGATCGTCAGCACGAACGTTGGCAGTGAGCATTACGTCAACATTCTCTCCTTCGTCGACAAGGAACAGTAAGTGCAATTTGATGCTTATTACTTATACCTTACCAGTAAGCTAAGCCAACTCTTAGCCGTTTGCACTCTAACAAGCTCTGTAGTCTGTTAGTATGTCTAACCACGGTAGCCGCTAGGTCGATCTTTTCAAATAACGATATTATCCCAGACTGGAACCGGGCTGTTCCGTGCTCCTCAACCACAAGACCCACGCGGTCATAGGAGTGCTCTCCGACGACACCGATCCCATGGTAAAAACAGTCTCTTCTACTTCACTAAATAGTGTCTCCGTATGAGACTCGTTTTTAAAATCGGGCTATTGAGACAACATCATTTGTTCACATTTGCAATGTGAAGAAAAAGAAGCGGCGCGATTTCTGCAGATTTATTCTAGAGTCGCTTTCCAGGTTTCCGTGATGAAGCTGGAGAAGGCCCCGCAAGAGACGTACGCCGACGTGGGAGGACTGGACCAGCAGATTCAGGTTAGATCTACCCAGTGAGAGTTAGTTGAGCTGGGCAAATCAAAAGAAGTTGTATTCAAAAAAAGAGCTCTCCTGTTTGTGCCAATACTAAGAAGTGATGAGAATAGTAAATGATAATTATTTAATTTTTTTTCATATTTAGTGACATCATTTGCGTTGAGGAGATCAAGGAGGCCGTCGAACTGCCGCTGACCCATCCCGAGTACTACGAAGAGATGGGCATCAAGCCGCCGAAGGGCGTCATTCTCTACGGATGCCCGGGTACGGGCAAGACCCTGCTAGCCAAGGCCGTGGCCAACCAGACCTCCGCAACGTTCCTGCGAATCGTCGGGTCCGAGCTCATCCAGAAGGTACGATAGTCTTATGCTTTTAACTGTATTCACAATCTTTTTTTTGTGGATTCCTTACCATGTTTAGCATATAGTTCAGAAGGTTTGGGAGGCAACGAATATCTACGTGTGTATTTAGTACCTCGGAGACGGTCCGAAGATGGTCCGCGAGTTGTTCCGTGTTGCGGAGGAACACGCACCGGTGGGTTGAGTTTCGCTATTATCATAAATATCGGGAAATGAACCGAATACTCTCTGTATTTATGACACAAATACTACAGTAAGATACTATCGATCTCATCATGAGATAGGCCGCTCACTTTACCTTGAAATAATTGGCCGTAATCCGGTCCATTTATGATATTGTCTCAAATTATGCAAATTAGCCTCGTCTAAAGCTCCTCTTGCAGTCGATTGTATTCATCGACGAGATCGACGCGGTGGGCACGAAGAGGTACGACTCGAATTCGGGAGGAGAGAGGGAGATCCAGAGGACCATGCTGGAACTGCTGAACCAGTTGGATGGATTCGATTCGAGGGGAGATGTCAAGGTAAGGGCTGATTAGGAAGAAAGCCGACCATAAGCAGGCTTCTGAAGGTGAAGCTCTGCTTGTGAAGCTGCTTTCAACGGGTTTTGTTGAAGAGGTTATTGCTATGTGTGGAGGATTTATAGGGGATTGAAATGGGTAAGGGGAATGAAGGTCTCGGTTGGCAGGTTCTGATGGCCACGAACCGCATCGAATCGCTCGATCCCGCGCTCATTCGACCTGGACGAATCGACCGAAAGATCGAATTTCCCCTTCCCGATGAGAAGACGAAGAGACGCATCTTCTCGGTAGGCATAGATAATATGGATTTGCGATTTGCTGGAGAATTAATTGTTCATCGAGAAAGGATATGGGAAACCACCCTTTACTCAAGCGGGTGATTTCAAAAAAAAACTTTGACCTACGCAATTGGCGTTGATGAAGCTTGATGAAGTTGATGAAGTGAAGCTTTCCCGAGGATATTTATAGATGGTGGTCAATGGTATGCGATTGTAGATCCACACCTCCCGCATGACCCTCGGGGACGACGTGAAACTGGACGAGTTTATCACGGCGAAGGACGACCTCAGCGGGGCCGATATCAAGGTTTGTGGGGCGTACATGGTCGACGTTGTAGATTACCGTGGTAACTGCAGGAAAAAAAAGAATGTTAGGTTTTGGCGCTGCATTCCCACTCCTATAATAGTGGTGGGCTCTGTAGGACTTTAAAATTCATAATAAATAAATTAAAATATATAAAAAATAAATATTATAAATAAAATGCGTAATTGTAGGCGATGTGCACGGAGGCGGGGCTTCTGGCCCTTCGCGAGCGTCGAATGCGCGTGACGATGACCGACTTTGAGAAGGCGAAGGAGAACGTGTTGTACAGGAAGAAGGAGGGAGCGCCCGAGGCACTCTATCTCTAGGAGGGGTTTATATCGATCGATGGAGACTTGCTTACCTTATTTATTATCCTGACTATTTGTATCTCTACTGTGTCCCCCTCCCTATCTCTCGTTCTCAATGCGGTCTGGCTTGTACGAAATAAAGTGGTTTGGATTGAGGCGGAACGATGAAGTTTTGTGTGTGTGTACTGATGGGCGGTTGGACTGACCGGTGGCGGTACTTTGAGATGGCATGTGGAGTCTGATTGATGTTTTCCTGTTATTGGGAAGTCTTTTTGCCTCTGTAATGTGCGCTTTGTGGCTGTGATGATTGTGATTGGTATCACGTCACTCAAAAACAGCTACTTTTTGGGTAATTTACTAGAAACTTGGTAGTTTATGTACGTGTGGTGCCTGCATAATTCTCCTAGAATTCGAATTTTATTCAGCATACGCAATGGGTAGAAGCAAGAACCGTAAGTCGGCGGAGAAGGCGAAGAGTTCGCCGGTTGCGACGAGAGAGGAACGACCCGATCCCTATGAGAAGTTGGCCGAGAAGCGGAGTGCCTGTGAGTCTGCTGCACGTTTCTATTTTACTTCGTTTTTAGCTTGTTTTACTGCCAGCTTGACTCTGACAATGAGCCGTTCAATTATTGTAGAAGATGTGAAAGGGTGCGGTCACCACCCCTGTTTCAGTCGTTTCCCCTTGATCAATGATCCCAAGACGAAGATTGTATTATTTAGATGCTTACAAGTTTTTTGCAAGTTCATTTGCAAGGTAGCCCAGTATAAATGCCCCTCTCCAGTCTCGGAACTCTCGGTCGAAGCTCGTAAGCGCGCTGCGGAGGCAGTAGCCAAGCAGAATGCTGTGCCGGTGGGCGAGAGGAGGAGTGACGTGCGTGCAATGTGTTATTTACCATCTTTATTTTTATTACTTTTCTTGGCTTTTTAATTTTATTGCTACTCGCCTACTTGACTCACGTTCTGTTATATAGTGAGAGCGATACAGGGGGGGGGGGCTTATGCAAATGAGCTTGGGAAAGTGAATTTTTCTCTCTTGCAGAAGCGAAACGCTTCTCGAATGTGCGATGGCCGTGGATCGGAGCACTGGGCAACGCATCCGAAGGCTGGAGCAAGGATGGGTGAGGGGCTTTCTCCTTTTGCATTCCCTTCCTCTTGATGCGTATTACGAGCTCCATGAGTGTTGTCCAATAGTGCGCAAACGATTCTCACGTGAAGCCTGTAATAATAATAATATTGTGTAATATGCTAATGTAAATTTTATTGTGAAGACCAGTCGTGTTTGCATATGCAGCCAACGGTGCGCATCCCGAAGTTTCGCGGAAGGCTGAGAGAAGGAACCGCAGACAGCGAGAGAAGGAAGCAACGAAGGAGAACTGGGAGAACGGAAGGGAACTGTCGGAGAGTCCCGAGCAGAATGGAGGGGACGGAGGGGAGTACTGTAAGTGGAGGGGGGTGGGGTACGGTATCGGGGAGGGATTATGGTAGTACATCTCACAGCTTGCTAATTCTAGCTTTTATTGAGGAAACAGCTCAATCATTTTGCTGTGTCTGAAAAGGAAGGAATTATGGCAATAGGCGAAACATTAGCATCAGCCCTAAACGAACTTCCTCATTGTTTTCTAAATTACATTGAGAAATGAAATATGAGAAATGATGTTCCCCCCCTTTCTAGCCTTCATTCGTCACATGCAACAGCTGGCGAATGGCACTGGCTCTGCGAGGAAGGTGAATGGCCGTTTCACGGTTGCTATATTAGATGAAGGGTGGTACGAGAATACGTTTATCCCGATTCTAACATAGAGGTAGCTTTACCCGTCAATAGTTTTCCTGCCACCCGACCTTATTGCCCTTTCGCTTAGGTTAGCATTTAGAACATGTTTACTTTTTGGCTTTATCCATAGACTAGTGGTTGACTGTTGCATGGGCTATGGGAATGAGTGTCTTAGCGTATTGCCAATTTTATTTTCACTCTCCATATCAATTCTTTTGTAGCGTTCTCGGTCGGAGTTCAATGGTGGTCTGGATGTGGAGGAATTGAACGGAAACGGTGGTCAGTTTTGCTGATATTATGTGAAAGAGATGCTTGGATCTAGCCGGAAGGCTTCATCTTCATTCTCTTTTTTTTCTATTTAGAGCCAGGCAAGGTGTTCGACCTGTAGTGGTCTTTGGTCAATAGATGGGGGGGGGGTGTGGTGAGAGGTATACGATGGAGTATATCGAGGGTAATGCAGAGACAGGCAATCGTCGCCGTAAGCTCGCGAGTGGTCGAGTGGTAGAGACTGTGGAGACTCTCGAAGAGGAGGAGAGCGAGACGGTTCGTCTACCTAGCTCGTTGTACTATCAACATAATAACCGTTCAAATGCTATTTACACTTTTTCCTAGTTTCCGTCAACAAATATCTTGCAGCCATACATTGTGGAGGAGCCGGACGAGGACAACGGAGAGGAAGGGCACAGAAGGGAGATGGTACAGCGGGTGAAGAGGAGAAGGGTCGCAAGGAGGAGCGATTTCTCGAGTAAGGAAGGGGGATGGGGGGAGCTGATAGAGATAGGGAGAACAGACAGCCTTTTGGAGAAAAAAAACAGACCGAAGATTATGCGAAATGTAGATCAAAAGATGAATGAGGAAGGTCGCTTGCAGATATCGACTTTGCTGCCCTGGAAGAAATGATGAACAAGGACGATCCGTATGACGAAGAGGAGGACGAGGATTTCGAGGAGGACGATATGGAAGAGGAGGATGAAGATGAAGATGAAGAGGAGATGGAGGATGAGGAGGTCACTGACGAGGTGCGGCTATGTTTAGATTAATTCGAATTGAGTATCTATGGTTAAGTGATCAATGTCGTTCGAATTCTTCTTTTAGGAGGTGGAATCGGATGAAATCGATGAGGACGAACTGATTGTGAGGCCGGGGGATGTGGAGAGAATCGTGCGGCTTGGGGAGAGTGGAGTGGAGAGCGAGAGTGGGGAAGATGAAGACGAAGAAGAGGTTTCGGTGAGTAGACAGAGGAATCGATTCGCGATCTAGCTATCGTTGAGTTTACGACTTGAAATTAGTGGAATTTTAGAGTTTTATTTGGTCCATCTCTATGCCTGGAGGCCCTTGCGAAACGTTGGTTGCAAACCCTTCCCCTTCCCGTTCCCGTGTATGAGTGAGACTGACAGAATTCCCTTAAGGACGACGATGCGCTGATCGAGGTGGACAGTGATGACGATGACGACGAGGATGAAGAGGAATCGGAATCGGGGGAGGATGAAGAAGATGGAGATGAGGGTGGGCAGTTGCGAACTGGAGGATCTAGTTTTTTTTCATTTCATTCCTACCCCCCTCGGTTACGGTCGGTCGCCATGAATTTTCTCTCCTGTTCTCTCCGTGCAGCAGTCAAAACGTCCAGTTCAGACCTGTCCTCCGAGTCGACGCATGTCTCCGACGACAGCTACGAATCGGCCTTCATTGACGGAAACATGGAGAAGAAGGCGACCGAGGTACGGAAGGCCGAGGTTACGGTAGTGTACAGAGAATGGAAGAGTAGAGTGAAGACGCTCCTGCGGCGTCTTTATAACATGACTTGCATGTAAACCTGAACAGATGACCCAAGAGAAAATCAGTGCAAAAGCGCGCTCTCGTATTAGTCTGTTCATTCTTTTTCTTAACTGTCTCGGTCTGTTCTTAGTTTTGACTCAATTCTGCGTCTTCTACTTACTTATGCTAGACAGAATAGAACTCTTCTTTTTCTCCCCCCCCCCCTGATTCTCCTCCCTTCAGCTGGTCCGTTGTTCGCCGTCCAAGTCCCGTCCGTCCTCCCTCGACTTCTCCCGATTCCCCTTCAACGAGGACGACTCCTCGGTTTCCTCGGCCCGCGCCCTCGAATGGCTCCTTTCTCCGTGCGACAATCAGACCTTCTTCGCCGAGTTCTTCCAGGTTCAAAGATGTATTTTGTAGTTTGAATGTCATTTGGACTATACTAACGAAACACACTTACGAGTGCTGGTTTCAAATATCTTCACCAGATCTGTATACCCGGTACCTTAGCACTGTCCTAATTACAGTCAAACGCGATGATCATCCGTCGCCACGATAGGGACTACTACGGGAACCTCTTCTCTTCGCAGCAAATGATGAACATTCTCAGAGAGGTACGGTGGTGTGCTTCGCTTCTCTTTATTTGAATACTAGGATATGCACATCTGCGTGAATAAAGAGTATGAGGTAGTGCATAGATAGTTGCGGCTTGCAATGAGCGTAGAAGCGAAGCTTCAGAATCACCTCGAATTCGGAGTCAACGTCAACGTGGCGCTGTACAAGGATGAAGTGAGAACAACTCACAATGGAACGGGAAGAGCCTATCCTCTGGCGATTACAGATAGGATCAGGTGAGGGCACTGATAATGAGGAGGCCTTGATTGTATTTAATGATAATGATAATAATAATAATAATAATAATAATAATTATTATTATTATTATTATTATTAAAGGAGCCGGCTCACGAGTACGGTAGGATTTGAATTCCCGCGCTACCCTGATATATCAATTTATGCCTTTCCGCCCATCTCTTCTCCATCGTTCTTTTTACTAAAATGATCAGAACAATGAAAAAAATCATTTTGTCAATAAATCAGAGCTGTATCTCTTCTCATGGCCAGTCGGCTAATATATCCGATTTTGTGAAAAGCGCGTTGCTCTTTGCACCTTCACTACTTCGCGGAGAGTGAATGAAATCGCATAAAACTCGGAATACGCGATCAGGATGATTAGATCTACTGAATGACGTAAAGAGCCAATATGGTCAGAAACTCGTGGTCCGGCTCCTTCAATATTATCCGTTATTTCGTGCATTTATGCAAAGATCGAGAGACGTCAGCGACTGCATGCATCATTGTCTTTTCAGTGCGGGCTGCAGTGTCCAGCTGACGAATCCGCAAGTCTTCTCGCAGTCCATTTGGTCAGTTGCGCTTTAGAATGGCTATTTAATGGCCTTAAATGGCGATGTAAATTTCGCACGATAATTAGAGTTCGAAAAAAGTACTTGCTTTTCAACCACTACAAGCTAAGCTCGTAAATCTTGAGGTACATGTGCGACATTCTCCAAGAGGCCTTCCACTGCTTCGTTGGCGCTAATACGTAAGTTTTAATATTATTTTATTTATTTATTTTTTGTTTTTAGTCGCTCAATAAAGTGTAAGATGTGGAATAGTGCGGCAATTCTCATTGCAGCTACATCACTCCAGCCGGATCTTCGGGCTTCGCACCGCATTGGGATGAGATCGATGCCTTCCTTTTACAGGTAAGAAGACTGCCATGAATGGACTACCTCACCATATTGCTCTGACATTTTCCATGAAAGAGTCCGAGTATTCTGAAAGTGATCTTTGATCCCCAGTTTGTAATAATCTTATTGGCAGGTGGAGGGCCGCAAGTACTGGAAGGTGTACGCTCCGGAGAAACCGGAGGACGAACTTCCACTCGAGTCATCGGGTACTGTAGCGTTTAGATCTACGCTATTCACGTAGTCAAGCAGATAACGTAGTCGGCATTATGAGTAATGAATTTTGAACGTTTGTTGTGCAGAAAGTTAGGTGTGCTCTTTGAATATTGCGATTATAGTCAGGAAAGTAATAAGCATTACCAATTGCAGGTAACTTCACGGACGCGCAGTTCGCGAATCGTCCTACAGCCTTTGAGGGATGGCTGGAGCAGGGAGATCTGCTGTACATTCCGAGGGGATTCGTGCACCAGGTTGGGGGAGGGGGGCCTTTGTTGAAAAGAGTCAATATGATAAGCATATGCGCAAGTGAGTACAGAGTACGTTTCACGGGTAGAATTTCTGAAGAGCTTGATTCTTCAAGAGCTTCTTATAAGATCTCTCGGGGTCTTTCATATCTAACAATAAGATCCGTCATTTGTGCGAGGTTTACTCGATCCAGCCCCGTAGATAAATGCAGTGTAACGGTTATGCGTATACCAGGGCATACATGGGCACGAACATAGGCGGGCACGGTTGCAGGTACCGTGGTTGGGTGGGTTACTGCAAAAAATATTCATGTATTGGTTTGTTCACTGCAAAGTAATATCTTAGCGAAATTGCGTGATATCTATGTATGGGTGAGCCACTGCAGTAAGTTACCGGGCAGACCCCCTGCCCACGTATGGGCACGAACCCGACGGTCGGGTGGTAGGCGCCCCTTTGTTAGTTTGTAAGAAGCTCAACTTGGTAGGCGCCTTATTATCCCTGATCCCTCATTGGTAGGCTAACCGAAATCTCGAGTTATTCACTGGTAGCCTCTAGCTCAAAATAATGGGCGGTAAAGCTGCCCACGACGTATGCCCCAGGCTATCTGTGCCAAAAGTTTATTCCCACAAGGGCGGCCTAACCGCGGTCCCAACCCGACTCGTCCCAGCGCTCGCTTCTCTCTGACAACCTTTTGGGAATACGCTTTTGGCACGGATACCCACCCTGGGGTATTACACATAACCGTTGCGACAGTATGCGTATCTAATTTGAGGTAGTCAAATATTTAGTATGATGTTGAGGCGAAGACGGATCCCTCGGTGCATTCTCTCCACGTGACCATCTCCTGCGGCCGTCAGTGGTCCTTCGCCAATCTCCTCAAGGAAACCCTCCCCGCGGCGATCGACAATTTCACCGCACAGCGACCCAAAGTCCGCCATCAACTTCCGCCCGGGTATGAGAGCGGGAGTTGATCTTTGGTCTTTGATCTCTGGTCTCTGGTCTTTATTCTATTGTCTCGTTGCAGACTTCTCGACATGACCGGAGTGGCGAATCTGAGTGATGGCTACCCTCTGGAGGAAGCGTGCGAGACCAAGTGAGAACCGTTTTGAGCTCATTTTTTTTGGATCATCAGTGATGTCCGACCCCTCACAATTGTGAGAGGGGGTGCGACCAAAAAAATTAGGGGTGCGAATTTTGCAAATATGGCCAAGAACGGTATGTCGAGAAGTTAATAGGCAGGTTACGGTACTACAACAAGATGCATATTTCATGGAAAACTGACTATCTAGATGTTCTTCAGCGCATTTTTCTACTCTAGGAAGAATATTTCAACGATATTTGAAGAGTTTTATGTTGAGTTTTGAGAGGCGTATGTTGGAAGTCGCGATAACGGTAGGCGGGTTACGGTGCATTATAATTATGGAAAATTCGAGCAAAATCGCAACCCTAGCGTTGTTCAGCGTGTTTTTCTATATCAGAAAACATGTTTCCCCGAGTCATAAATGTTTAGTGTGTTCATTTGCGGCAGGTCCCACAAAGGCCTCACAAATTTAAAATTTGTGGGACGTTTGTGAGTGCAGATATCTCTGCTGTAACTGAACCAATTCTCCTATTCTTTTTTCGTTTTGATGTACTCCCAGCCCTCTACAACGCTGGGGGTGCGCCTTTGCTTGATTTTTAGTCTGAACGTTGTGGCGAGCCTCGAAAGTTGAGTAAAATTGATGTCACATTTTCACTTTTGTAGCAGAAAGACGGAGGTAGAATTTGTCTCTGTTGAAGGTATATGAGCACAATGGATAGTATAGTCGCCGTAGGGGTGCCCTTTTGCTTATATTTCCTCAGTTATGTAGAAATCGACCGTCAAAAATCGAGCTACATATGTCACAGAAGACAACTTCGAGATGTACTGAAGGAGTTATGCTAAAGTTATTGGTGGACTCGTAAGTGCAATATTGTAGTCACGTAGGAGGTTGATTCCCCGTAGGGGTGCGGTTTTGTTCACATCTTAACATACGAAGTAGTATGTGTCTGCAAATATGGTGACCCGGAAGGGGGGGGGTGCGATAGATTTTTAGTTAGGGGGCGCGACACCCCTCAAAATTCGTGGGGATCTCGGACATCACTGTTTGGATCGCACTTTTGAACGAAGAAAAAGAGGAATGTTTCTCTTCTTTGCTCTTCTTTCTGTTCTTTCCTTTCTTTGTGCGTATGGGCTATGAAAGAAAACGTAGTCGCTCTAGTTTATTGGCTGTTCTTGGGTTGATTGAAATGCATTTCTAAAGATCAAATTGTGCATTCCTCGCTTCGCTTGCATCAGATTGGACGCGGTCCTCGATCGCCACCTGTCGCACTTCCGTCGTTCGTTCATGTCCATCAAGGAGGCAGCGGTCGATGTCATGGCACGGGAGTTCCTCAAGACGGCACTGCCTCCCGTGCTCACCGATGGTCAGTTGCATACGTGGCATACGTGGGCAACCTTCCCCGCAATATCTTGAGAAATGGGGCTACCAGTGTACGAAATCAAGCCTACCAATTGAAATTTTGTAGAAAACATAGGCCTAGCAAAGTAAAATTTCGAAGAAATTTGTGTCTACCACCCATACTTCGTGCCGGTGCCCACGTATGATAATACGAGGGCGGCGTGCTTGTCCGATCGGACGATAGGTTGAGTGCCTGCACACATGATCATAGCGTAAAACGCTTGTGAGGATGGCTGCTTTCGATTTTTTATTGTGCTAATTATGCGAGGATGCCTGCAGAAATGTTGAGGACAACACTATCCCATGTACGGTCGGTTGCATACAGCCTCGAGTGTTCACGTGTTGTTACTAAAAAAAGCAGAAAGATAAGGAAAGTATATCATGCTTTCGAGCTTTTTTCTGCAAGATGTGGTAAGGTGGGTGGTATGGTTGAATAAATTTGCTGTTTTCAGAGGAGAAGCAATTGTCCGCCTGGGGCAATGCGGATGCGGATCTCTTTAGCGAGAGGGTAAGCCGACTCTCGGATACTGTACCTTTTCCGCTGTGGTTCTCTTTTTGGGAAACAAGCCACTCCGTAGCTATTGGATACCAACGAACTGCGTGCAAAACGGAAAGCTTAAAGTTGGAATAGAACTATGAAAGTGGAAAAGGAATGAATGTGATATGGTTGAGGGGGCTACGCGAATTGGCAAGAAATCAGAGGTTCGCTTCATTCGTCGTCATGGACAAAGGTATGCACGGGCGTTGGTTACTCAGGTTACGGTAGTCTGAAAGCTTATTGCTCGATTATGCAGGTCACACGTTTGTGAATCTCTTTTGTTCTATATGATAACTTAGTCGGCAGCTGTTTTACGCTAGTTTTTGGTATCTAACTTTTTTCCAGACTGTTCTTCCAATCGGAGGAGAATGCCTTCTGTACGCATCGCATGGCCAATTCACGCAGTTACGAGGGTCGCGAGGAGCAGAGTTTTCCCATTGACGAAGAGGTGTGTCATGTTAATAGTATACCAGCCGGGCTACGCGGCGCTTCGCCCGACTGGCGTATCCTCAACGCGTCAGCTAGCTCTGTGTTCCAGAGTGCTACGGTTTCTAATGAATGCCCATATTTTATCCTAGTATCAACGTATAGATTCTCGACGTACTTTCCTGCGCTGGAATTGCAACCTTCTAGATGCGTCCCTTCCTTACTCATAACCACCCTTTATGTGCCAACCCCGCACCCTCGACGGTCATGCTTTGCCCATCACGGAATAACGGACCATATGTCAATAACGAATTGATCGTAGTTGCTGGAAAAAAAATCCGAAGGGTTGCTCTAGTTGCAGTTAAAATGTTGTGTTTTACGCTTGCCATGGTTCATTCTAACTAGCGTTCTAAACACTTGACCAATGATATACGCAGCGAGAAACGTGAATATCACAGGAGGTGGAGGTCTTCACGGAACTGCAGTGTGCGTATCCCGATTGGACCAAGGTCAAGAGTATCAAGATGAAAAAGAAGGACAAGGTGAGATTTATCTTTTATTCTTTGTTCTGAAAAATATTCTGTATTATAAAGCTGAAATCTGAAGTATTAATCGACTTCAGATTGCCTTCCTTCGCAAGCTCTTCGACAACGGACTCATTATGGTTCGTACCGCCTAGGGAGGAGGGCTTGCAATCCCTATCTATATGAACTGATTGTCCCCCATTCCCCATTGTTGTTGCTCATTTTAGACTAGCTTGTTGATTTCCCGTTTTCCCTTGACCTTTGTTCGCGTTGGCACGATGTTATCTGCTTTGGCATTGGAATAGGCCTGTAGAATGTTGACTAGTGGGTAGACTCTTGGTGGAAACTGTTCGATGACTTTGTTATTCCATTTATTCTTCTTTCCTGTGTTGTTCTCGGTCGCTTTCCATACCCCGATGTGTTTTGTCTCCTGTTTTATTCTGCTTGATAAATTTTCGATTTGGTTAAGTAACATAGCGCTAAAGGTTGAATGTACCGAGATTTTCGGGATACTGTAGCTTGTAGGGATGGGGAGGGTACTGTAGCCTTTCAGGAATGAAGCATGAAGACGATTTGTTGGATGACGAAGTCCTGGCTAATGAAGGAGTTAGTTTAATTACAGAGACTCAAGCTTGGAGTTCGGTAAATGACCCAACACCAATCATGCAAATCGCTTTCACGCCTGTATCTCTTCATTCTTCTCTGTTACCTCGGTTTACCGAACACTACTCAAGCTGGCTATTTCTACATTTAATGCAGCCGTAATAGATAGATAGAGGAAATTTCTACTGAAATAGGTGTACTCGATTCGACGAAACTCTTCAGGACACGCCTCAAATCGGACTAGAGCCTGTGAAAAGGAGAAACGGAAGGAGAGGGAAGGGTACGGTAGGAGGGAGGAAGAAGAAGGGACGAGGAAAGAGGAGAGTGAAGGGAAGGACGAAGAGAACGAAGAATACAGGGAAACTGAATGGAGTCGAGGTCAGTCATACTGTACGGGGTTACGGTAGGTGATCAGAAGATCCACTTTTGAGGTTATTACGTTCTGTTGTCTGATTGTTTTTTTTGTTTATGAGGTTTTGGGGTAGCCAAGGGACAAAGATTATTGCAGAATCTTCTCAGCCGTCACGGGGTTTCGATAGATGATGAGGCGGTAGAGAACGTGGAGAGGTAAGCATCTATGCTTCAGAAGGATTATTTTAAAGACTGAAAAAAGTAGAAATATATCCCTTGTTCGTTCTGCGCAAATTTAAATGATGTAGTAAAGCATTACCGTATGGTCCATCTGTCATTACAGTACTCCTACAGTGGTGGAGCCAGGTCACTCAGCGAACCAATGGTGAGGGATACGGTATAGCGTATTGTAATTACTGTAACTGAAATATCTTACTATTCTCTCTGATAATGTCATTCTTGCCTGCTCTTCTTCAGTATTTATTCTTTTCGTTCAGTCTCGACCTTCTCGGAGGAATTCTCGACGCGCAAACTGAGACGATGGCGAATGGACGACATTTCAAGTTTGTTTATGGAAAGTTCGAGATATTATCGAAGGATAGTTGCTGAAAAGCTTGTTCATTATCGATTCTAGGGACATTAGATAGTATTACGGTAACTAGTTACCGTAGTAAGTAGTTACCGTATTCCTTGCAGACAGGAAAACGGCAAGTTGGTTCCGGTCGAGAGTTACGGTAGACATTGTGAGAGGGTACGGAAGAGGATGGATGGAGAGTTGGTGAAGAGACTTGGAGGGAAGATCTGTTAGTTTGAGAAAGAACATAATTTGGTACAGACAGATTCGCTTACCCCTTACAGATATAATATTTGATCTCAAACCCTAATCGTTACAGGTTTTTTTAAGGAAAACACCATTGTGGTAATATAGAGCTTCAACGTTGTTTCGTTCACAGATATATTATTGAACGTTTATTTGTTGTCTCTCCAACAGTATCTAACAATAAGAGCAAGATTTGTAAATATTGAACAGAAAGTGTTTCGATGTTTGCAAGCACGTTCAAAGAGTAATGGTGCAACCACAACAACAACTGTGCCCATTAGAATTTGAAATGTATAGCAATCATAATAGCAACGACGTAGGTTAACATCGACAAGACGCTACAGTTTGATGAAAGTGCTGTTCATCATTATATTTACAACGAGCGAAAGCTAAACAATATGCAAGAGCACTGGCAAGGCGGTGGAGTAACGCATACGACGCTTTCCTTGTTAGTGGTCTACACAGCCAGACGCTGCTGCTTCTGAATGAGTCTGAAGTAGCGGCCCTTCCGTATCATCGCACCATCTTCCGCATTAAGATTAATAATCTCTTTCCTGCTAATTAATAGCCAGGTTAGCCTCGTTGCAGTCATTGTACGTTCCTGTTTTATCACTTTTGCTTCATCTAATTGTACTTCCTATATTCCTTGTACAATAAATATATTATCAGCTCGACGTGCGAGCCCAGCTCGCGCACCTTCCCTTTCGCGATGTACGCAATCGCATCCGAATTCTGAAGTGATCGGCATCGGGGATCTTAGAGGAGAACCCCTCACTTGGATATGGCAGTGGAAGCGTATTGGATCGCAACACTGGTTGGTGTCTGATGTGTAGCGGTAGGGACAATGAACTCGCGGGGACTACTGTAGTTTATCAGGAGGCAGGCAAGAGGGAAATAATACAAGATGTGAAACAAAAAGGGGGGCACAATAGAAGCCGCCCCGAGAGATGTCTAGGCAAAAGGGACCGGCAGCATTTCGCTGCCGGTTAGAGAGAAGTCATGGCGCCAGACATATCACGGAGGGGACAAGGGGGTTTACATAGTGGGGTTAAAAGGGGCGGCCCTCCAACGGTCAGAATTGCAGGAGAGACGAGAAATAGCGTTGGAGTAACAAGCGAAGGTAAGAGAGCAGGCCAGAGATAGCAGAGTGGCGTACTGATTGCTGCGGTCCGCGCTGCGAGCGATGAGTCATGTGGTGGGGGCTGTATCCGCGAGAGAGAGGGGCCGAGGGAAACGAAGGAGAGGAGAAGGGAACGAGGGGTCTGCAAAGATAGGCATTATTTCCCGGCAAGGTATTTTACTCTCCCCCTATACTTTACTCCTCCCAACCTTATGAAAACCGTCCTCGGTTTTAATTACCTTCTAAAAAGGCGAGGTAAGGAGGGAGATGAGGAGTATCGCTGAGCTTCTTACAATCATTGAGGGGAGCGACCAGCCAGAGGTGTTGCTCCAATTGTTGATGATCGAGCTCCGTGCGTTCAATCTTGAGGGTAGTTTCGAAGGTGATCTCTCCGAGGAAGATCGATGCCCTGACGGCAGCTCCTTTGCTCCATCCGAGCTCCTTCGCTCGGTGTGTGGACAACTCAGAAAAGGACAACTCAGAAAATCGAAATTGGACAACTCGGAAATGGGGTTGGGATAGGGAAAAGACAACTGGGAAAGGGACAACTCAGAAAAGGACAACTCGGAAATCTTCTTCCACTACCAATGTAAAAATTACTGAGATACTATTGCCTTTTTTTCTTGCTTACACTTAGTTCCACACTTTTCTTTTGGGTACAGCTTAGTTTTTCTTATGGGTACAGCTTAGTTTCTTTTGAGTACAGATTAGTAGTTTGGGTATAGCTAAAAAAATCCGATTTCCCAGTTGGCCTTTTCGAGTTGTCTCATCCCAGTCCCCATTTCCGAGTTGTCCAATTTCGGTTTTCCGAGTTGGCATTTTCTGAGTTGTCCGCATTCCCCTTCGCTCTGCCGGGCAGCGTGGACTTGTACATCACTAGATCGCAGTCGTTGTTGATGGATGAGAGGTAGTTGAAACAGATGGAAATGTCCTGCTGCCGGCAGAAGTCGAGGTAGAGACGCGATGCTCCCATACGGAAGATGGA
Organism: Micoletzkya japonica; assembly: GCA_900490955.1. Classification (NCBI taxonomy): domain Eukaryota; kingdom Metazoa; phylum Nematoda; class Chromadorea; order Rhabditida; family Diplogasteridae; genus Micoletzkya; species Micoletzkya japonica. The sequence continues at coordinate 186,384 of LS819829.1, forward strand.
ATAGAGGTGGTCGACGGGTAGCTTGTCGTTGGAGTGTGATGCGAGCTATTCCGCAGACGTTGGTCGATGAAGTCGTCTTGTTCTTGCGAGAGGGGACGAATGCAGAGTCCGTGGGTCGTGCCTCTGGCGACTGATGGGGAACCGAGAGGAAAGCGAGCTGCAGTCGCTCTTGAGCACTATTATCGAAGGGTGATCCTGACGAGTGAGTATAAGGCTTCTTCCGAGTACCGCTACGATGTCGTTCCTTCTGTAGTGCTCCATTCCATCGCTCCTTGATACGGATCGGTTCCGTTTCTCCTTCCACCAGGACGACGGCATAGAGGTCGTGAGGTTGTCCTGCGCCATCCGAGTAGAGGACTTGACCGATGCGAGGGCGGGGAGGGGGGACGGGGGTGACCCAGGCGTACACAGTGTTCTGACAGCAGTGAAAATGTTAAGCGAACGAGATGCCGAAAAATAACCCTGATTTCTGTAGGAACTCTCGCACGGAGAACACCGTATCCTATGCATTTTGGCTCGTTCGCTTAACATTTAAAGGGACATGGAAGCCAAAAAAGATTGGCTTTCATATGAAAGTTTATCGCCTAAATAATATAAAAACCAAAACCAGAGTGCACAAAAATGTCGACTTCGCGAGATATCCTAAAAATCGTTTCCCAGCCAAGGCGCAGTCTTACGGCGTTTAGCGCATAGGAACAAGGTAAACGGCATCGACGTATTCCCGGAACAAATAAATATCTCTCGCCGCAGAAATTTTTTAAAAAATATTTTCCAACACTATTACTTTTATCATCGTCTCAGAAACATATTCTAGACGTATGGTCATGTTCGGTTTCACAAAATTTCTCGCTTCCATGTCCCTTTAAAACACTGTGCGTATTGCTGGACGATGAAGGGACAGTTGGGTTCCGATCTGTTGCAGTTCTCGGCATCCGCGGCTTGTGAGAGTGTGTAGCGGCTCCGGGCGGGGTCGAGGAGGGCCATTGAGGGGGTGATCCTGTAGACCCATATGCAGTCCCCGGCTTTCGCCTTGCTGAGCTCCTCTCCCTTCTTCTTGGCCATGATGTCGTAGGCTGCGTTGGGGTTGAACTTGATGATACGAAGGTGGGGCATGTCTCTCGCGAAGACCATGATGTCGAGGCACTGCAGGAAAAGGACTCTCTTCTTGACCATGTGCACATACAGTACAGGCTTGAACTTCGTGTTCGATCGTCTTGATGCACGAGGATGGACCGCCGGTGTCTTCTGTCGGTTCCGGGAAGAGGCGTAGAGGGGGGATCTGCCGAGTCTTGAGGAGTTCTATCGTTTCCTGTGCGTGCCTTCTCATCTCGTGGGCCGCTTCGATGGACATGAAGTCGATAGGAGAGATGTTCCGTCTGTCGTCATTGAAGGGTTTCGGCATGCAGGCGTTGAAGAACACCGTGTTCGCGTAGCCTTCCGCGGGGATCTGCCGATGCGGGATGGCTGGGCTTACAATTAGTAGCTCGAGGTTGATCGTGACCTGCGCATACCTCATCGCAGTTGGTCGGGTCGGACGAAGTGTTGAAGAGGACTTCCCAGTCGCTGATGTCCTGGAGCGCTGCGTTGAGTTCGGCGTCGTCGAGCTCCATCGGTGCACCGAGAAAGGGGCCGTTGGCCTGTGACGTTTGGGAAGGCGAACTGCTTGAGATGTTGTCCGCGGAAAACATCTATAACTGAGGAGAGCCGAAGGCTCGATTAGGGGGGGGGAGGGTCTGTGATTCCTGAGTCTGTGATTCCCCTGGGGCCTGCAACGATTGCCTTTCGGGATAGCCTGGTATTTTGAGGTGCTCTAAGGTAATATTATCCAGTGCTACGCGTTCATCTTCAGGTTGCCAACGGGTGGTAAATGCTGGGCCAGCTAAATTAAAACACGGTTTCACTTGGTCCATGTGAACTTTCCGCGGGCCACTGTCAGGGTTTGTAATGCTTATAATCGTGAAATGGGGTTGCTCTATCTTTAGGATTCTAAATTGAGCTAACCATGGCAGACATGGTTTCTTCGACAGTCCTAACTTTGGCATCATGTCCCTAAGTAAGACTCTGTCTCCTACTGCTAAATTAGATAGCTGGCTCGAGGAGAATAATACTTGTGCCTTATAAATGCCGGCCTCATCCTCAACTGGGATGTGTCGTTCTTCATGAACCTCAAGCAACGTGCTAATGTTGAAGCGCGGATCTCTACCGTAAAATAGATAGAAGGGCGTTTCACGCGAGCTTGTTACTCTTTCCTCTCTTTGAGAGTCTTTCACTGTAGATACTGTTATAACTGTTATAATGGTGGAACAACGAGTCTACGAGTCTGTTTCTCGATGTTTCTCGATCAGGGATCAGCTGTTATTTGAGATTTCCATTATAAATGCTTCGGCTTCGGAATCTACTAAATCAACAAGTTCTAGTTCTAGTTCTAGTTCTAGTTCTAGTTATTATAATGTCATATGCGCAGCAAAATTCTGTACATAGCGCAGAAAACCGTAACTAAATCCGATTACAATGAAGAAAGTTTTTGAATACAATGAAAAAAAGTTATGGCAAAAACGGAACCTTTCGACAGGTTTCCTGCTGCGTGACGAGACGGAATCAACCACCACACGCTACACCATGCTTGGTCGTGGAAAGCGAGCAACGAAATCCACTGGGCACGGTGGAGGAATCGAACCATACGTGTGCTGCGTGGTAGGCCAGTATCACTACAACAACACTACACCATGCTTGGTCAAGGAATGACGGTATATGAATCTACCTGTTGTTCATAGTGTTACTCCGCCCCATCGCGACAGGAAAGGGCGGTCTATTTGCCTGCTTCTAACGTTTCTCATGATAACTTCGTTTAAAATCGACGAAATCTCTCAATTTTATCGATATGATGTAGAGCGTTTTGAGACCTATGAGTTGGAGTACAGAAGTTACAATGAAGTACTAAAGACGCTGGGAAAAGGAGGTCAGTTCACAATACCTAGGATCTTTTCGTATACGTTTAACACTTCTCAAACTTCGTTCAAAATCCTCGAAATCTCTCAATTTCTTCGATATGATGTAGAGCGTTTTGAGACGCATGAAGTGAAATACAGAAGTTAGAAGGAAGAATACTCAAGTCACCGGGAAAAGGAGGCGACTTCACAATAGCTATGATTTTTTCGTTTACTTCTATGATGATAGAGTAAGAAGAAAACTGAAATATTATGCAAATGACGCGGTATTTCTCGATGACAACCAACATTATTGTAAGATCATCTCCAACCTTTTCCACCACCTTCTCTGCATTGTTGGCGTACATTGCATCGTGAGCCGGGCAGTTAGATTGTCTGCAATATTGTTATTAGATATTATCAACATTATATAATCTAGATACTACGACCTCATAGAATCGTAGGCGCCCCTCTAGAAGGACTCCCTCCCTGATCTCATCGAGTGAGTGGACGATCGAGTACGTGAGGCTGTCGACGTGCGTTCCAGCATGTCGTCGAGGACTAGTTCCCTGAAACACTATTTAGTTGACACTTTATTTTAAGGATGTTATATGTGAAGGATACTACACCCATGTCTTACATGTGCTTACAATTTTATGAAAGTGCTTTACAACTGGAGATTACGTGGTCACTTGCTAGTCTTACAAAGAAGTCTTACAATTGTTAGTTCATTGTTCGTAGTTCCCCGCCCTTCTCCTCCCCTCCCTCCTCATCGTCCTTCGTAAATTGCTCGGCCTTCACCAGCTCGAAGTACCGTCCCCCCAATTGCACCAGTTCCTCGTGTGTCCCGTTCTCCTTCGCCACACCCTCCAGGGTAGCAGTACTTCTCGATTTACTGGTACCAGTGTGATTCGCATTATTAGAACGTGAGTGCTTTAGGTCACGCCTTACCAACTTCGTAAACCTTCCCAACTCTTACTGGTGAATCTTACAAGCCGAAAATTATATGCAAAAGTCGGTCTGCAATAGCGCGTCTAACCTTCTCGAAGAAAGTGATCGCACAGTAATCAAAGCAGTGGTATTCACGATCAGCAGGGAGGGCCAAAAGTTGAACGAATCCGAGAATTCCGAGGGTTCCGCGTTTTATTGGCTTTGCTCAGTTCACGAAAGACGATTACAAAAAGAGCAGATTTGAATACTCTCCTGGGAACCAACGAAACACATGGAAATATATATCTACTATCGTATCTGGGGCGGAGGATAGATATAGATGTCACCGTTCTTTAGAGCTATAAAGACGACTTATCAGTGCACTCATGATTAGCAGGAATCCATGAAAGACCACGAAGATTGATGTTATTTTGATTTCATGCGGAAAGATAATTGGAAAGATCACGCAGATTAATAATCTAGAAAAATAATTTCTTTTAAGAGATTGTATTAGACGAGTCTAATGGCCTTTCCTTGCTTATTTCATTTCATATGACCCGACGTGTTTTGCACTGTAGACGCATTCAGTACACTGTAGCCCGAATACCGAGACAGTGATGCTCCAACACGTTTCCTTTGCACGATACCTAGAAAAAGGAAAGTCTGTAAAGATGAAGTGAATAGGAAAGTTTTCGCTACCGACTGAGAGCACTTTCTTCAGACGGCTATTCTTTGGTGTGCATCAGAAAAAAATGTTTTCAACAATATTCCCTCATAAGAGTTAGAGTTGATTACAATGAGTGTGCAGACAGGTCGCATTTTCTAATATTACTCCATATTCTGTGCGTGAAATAAAGCTCTATTTCTGACTCTTTTGACCCCCACATAAGGCTCTTTGTCTTCTTTCGGATATATTTCACACTTGTATAACTACCACATCATGCGTACAGAGCATGAACGCTGAAATATGCCCGTGGAAAGAGTCAGATAGAGAGTTCTAGTGTGAAGCCTCATTTTTTTGTTGCAATTGTGTACGTGTTTCCGCACGTTCCCAGAGATCTGACACTATTGTGAGAACCAATCCCTACTTCGTCATGAACTCAAGACATGCCATTTCGATAAGATTCTCACGATTGCCTACTATTTATCGCATTGTTCCGCATGTTCTAGGTGGCTGTGGAATGTTTTCATCGCTAAACGTATTAAATTGTCTGCCAATTTCGGTTGACCAGTTTCGTAGCGATGGAGACTGGTACTGGAAGAAAATTAGTCTATCTACTTCCTTGGTAGAGAGAAAAGCTTGAAATGTCGAGATCTGTGTTTTTCGCACTTTGTGCAACCCTGCTTATGAAATCTTAAACTTTGCTTTTCTTGAGCTATTGAATTTACCGGTTTTCCGCATAGATTACAAGTTTTGGAACATGAACAACTCGCTTCTGCTCTACAGTTTCAACATAGACCGAGATTACGCTATGGACAGGATATCACGTGTGTAAGGCTTTTTGATTCACTAATTCTGTGGAATTTTTAGGTCTTAGGAGGAGCCCTTTATAATAGAACCGTAATTTATTCAAATTTCTGACAGTTTATCCTACCCCTTTCTGCCCTCCCCTATCTCACTATTCAAATTTGTCTCATTTGACAGCTACAGTACTCACAGTGTTTTGAATGTTAAGCGAACGAGCCAAAATGCTTAGGATACGGTATTTTACGTGCGAGAGTTCCTACAGAAATCAGGGTTATTTTTCGGCGTCTCGTTCGCTTAAAGGGAGGAAGCAACCTCTAACTAAAAGTTTTAAAATTCGATGAAAATTCTTCTAAGGTTTCAAAATGTGAGAAAAAAATATAGTGACAGCAAAAAAATTGAAGAAAAACTTCGAAAATCGCATGTTTTAATTTTTCGTTCCGGGCTTCCGTCGTTAAGAAGAATGTCGCTTTTGGCTTAATTCCTTTCGCTAAAC
>LS819829.1:193091-208167 GCA_900490955.1 Micoletzkya japonica
CCGTCGTTAAGAAGAATGTCGCTTTTGGCTTAATTCCTTTCGCTAAACACAGTAGCATCGTCGTTGGGCGAAATTTCAAAAAATCATTTCTCGAATACTATTAATTTTTATTATTTTTCCTTTTGGTTTTATACTAATTACGACGAAATCTTTCATATAAGCTTCACTTGAAAATCACTTCCATGTCCCTTTAACATTTTCACTGTTGTCAGAACACTGTGTACTAAATGGATCTTCTTTGAGCCTTCTCACGACCGAGTGCTTTGCTTCGCTCGTTCTCCAACCCTTCTCCTTCTATCTTCTCATTGTTCGTTCGCAGAATGTGGAACGGGTCCTCAAGTTTATACAAATAGTCACTCTGGTAAATAATTATCATTGCTTCAATCATTCAACAATTTAAAGGTGAAGCTAAGGAGCCAGCTTGCTTAGATAATAATAAAAGAAAAACTGTTGTTCAGATAACATTCTTACTCTTCGACGTGATCTGGGGTGCCCTAATTCGATTGTACATATTCACTCCGTTCCCGGTACTGATGTGCGACGGAATTCTCTGCCCTCTTCTGGGCGAACGCAATTCATTGGTCAGTAAGACTCTCTGATTTTTTTACAGTTTTCCTTTTGAAAAACGATTGAAGTAGGGGACGATGAAATACTGCCATCCTTGCAATTGAAAAGAGCAAATAGGGCGCACCTAAACAAATACGCGAATGAACAACAGAAAAGGCTGGTTCAGATCGTTTGCTTCACAGCTCTCGCGTCCATCTGCGCTCCGTTTTGCTCGATGCTCTTCCATGTCATGCAACAAATACTCCTACCGACCAGCGTACTCAAGATCAGTCAAAGGTCTCGTTCAGAGGAAAGATAACGGAGATCATCTTAATCAATCATCTCACGAAGGTGGCTGATTGAGATAGTGTAGAGCGAGATCTAAGCGAGAGAATAAGCGAGGCGAGATCTAGATTTTTGGCGAAATTTTCTAAGAGAGAGATTGAGATTGAGCGAGATCTCAATCTCAATCTCGCTCTACAATATTGAGATGATTGTAGAGCGAAGCTTCGTAATTGCAATATGATCGTTGAACTTTTTTATGGCTCTCGTTCACGAGTAGTCGAGGACCTACCTATGTAGAAGAAGTCGAAGATTCTAAAAATATGGTTTATCTCATCAGAACATAACATTTCAGAGGCCAGTTCATTATCCATGGGTTATTCATCTCGGTGATATCAATTGAAATCGTTTTCCTGATTATTACGACCGAACAACGCTACAATGACATGCCACAGGTTTGCCCTAGAACGTATGTTGATATAGATCGTTGAACTTTTTTATGGCGCTACATATACATAAGATTCAACACAATAGGTTCCCGAGATCGCCTGGTTTCGTAGCAGTAATCCGCACTATATCGTATTAGGAGATGAAATGGGCCAAACTGGATCGTATGCATATGGTAAGAACCTTGAAACGTTTGAATTTATTACAGAGCTTTTATAGCTATGATATTTCTATTTATTATCCTTACATTCGTTTTCTTACCCATTTTATTGTTGATTATCTATGCAACGGTTGCTGAGCTACTGAGAACCTCGGTGGGTATTTTTTCAATTTTTTTAGCCGAGATGTGTACCTCTCACTTCAGCTCACTTGATGGTGCTAAGAATTTCGATCGGATTTGTATTAGTATGGTGTTTTAAAGTAAATAACAGAATATAACACAGTGTTCTGACAACAGTGAAAATGTTAAGCGAACGAGGTGCCGAAAATAACCCTGATTTCGGGTAGGAACTCTCGCACGGAAAACACCGTAGCCTAAGCGTTTTGGCTCGTTCGCTTAGCTTTTAGAACACTGTGATAAAGATAGGTCGGTACATAAATTCATACCGAACTCCACCATGGAGCGTGAAAAAGGGAGAGCATTAGGAGCATTTGAAAGTTTGCAAATTCTTACCTTACAACTCCATCATCTGATACAGCGAAATTGAAATGGTATGCCAGTTATAGTGGATGAAAAAGATCCGTCGCAAAATCATTCCAAATATAAGGCGAGAGAGTGTGCAAAAGTGAGAAAATTAGACTCATTTTGGAACGGAAGAAACTGACGGATCGGTTTATTCCACTATACTTTACGTGCAAATGCTCATAATCCTCTTCCTTTTCCACGCTCCCTGGTACATGATATATGTGCCGGCCTATCTTTATTCCACTGCCCAACTTTGTTCAGAAAACCATAACGAGCAGCAGGACGAAACAGAACTCTCGTAGTTCGGCAATATCATTAGCTCTGAGGGTGAGAGCCTTTGCATTTTTGTCGATAACGCACAGTAAATGGAAATTTCTTTCTATTATATCTGTGTTCAAAGAACAGTTAATACCGAGTTTCCTCGTTTGTTTCTTTTTGAATCTATGATTACGCTAGATATATGACGCGCCGTCTGAGAGGGTCGAGGTTAATGGGTATTAGCGAAAAAAGTATTTTTAAATCTTCTGAAAATTAAGTTCCTAGATCAGTTTTTGACGCTGATTTCAAGAAGTCCATTTTTGGAAAAAAATTCTCCACTGAGATAATGATGAAATTACGTTTTTCGACGTTTTCCGGGTTACCTTCCTTGAAAATTCATATTTTTCAAAACGGTTTTCACCATTTGATAGAGAATCAGAAACTCTTTCGAATACTTATTAGAAACCGGAAAAATATTGATTGAGTAAAAAGTTATGTCATTTTGAAAAATTGCGAAATGTCGATTTTCGTACAAAATCGAGCGGGCCACCACTTTAAAGTATCGGGCCAGTGAATTTTATTGCATATTTGGAATCTACAGAAAATTCTGCATAAAAAATGTGTGTAAACGGAGAAAATCGAAGGTATCGAAGGTCTTCATCTAGGCGCTGGAACAAGAGGTAGGGAGAGCGCGAGCATTTGGTTTTCGAAGCATAACTTTTTTCGTTCGCTAGATTTTCCAAAACAGATTTCACAAATCAATTTAGAATGAAAAGAGCTACAAAATGATATAAATAATGTTTTCCATATTTAGAAAGTCACCAAAACCTCATTTTGGATACTCACTGCAATAGCGATTTTGTTGAAACATAGCACAGCTGTGCTGCGCTGACCTGCTCTATTCCACTATTTCACTCTTTTTTTAAATAATAAAAATTCTGTTTTTAATTATAAAAAGAAAATGATACTTGGAATTCAACTCACTTTGATAGTATTGAAAGATCCAATTGGGCTGACACCAAGACAACTGCTATCGCGCTATGAGAAGACCAGCAAAAGCACTAATCTTTCACTTACATTTCTTCTATTTCTGTCTTCATAGGAGCTGGAGCACGATTTTCTAGCAATATTCGCTCTTCACGTCATTCATCACCATTTCGTCATGTTCGGCATGTTCCTATTTGAAAATGAAAGTTGAAAACGTTGAAAAAGGTAATTTTATCATTATCTCAGAGGAGAAATTTTTTTCCAAAAACGGACTTCACCATTGAAATCACCGTCAAAAACTGATCTAGGAACTTAATTTTCAGAAGATTCAAAAATACTTTTTTCGCTCATACACATTGCCTCTCTAGACCTTACTCGACCCTCTCAGACGGCGCGTCATATATAACAAAAGGATGGTTCAGACGCTATTTTTATATTTTGATTTCAAGTTTTTATAATTTTATTATTTTTATTCTAAGATGGGATTCGCCTCATCCACCATATTCATACCATTCTACGTATTTATCGGCACTTTTCTCATCAGCAAGTCAATGGCAGACTCTTTACCAGATTTCCTTTTCTTTCTCTTTCGCGTTCTTTACTCGGTAGGGTAGACATTCAGTTTCTAATAAATTTAATTAGGTTTTTCCTATTCCAAATTCATGAGAGACCTATTTACAGGTAGGAATTTCATCAGCTACATTCTTCCAGTCTGTGATCACCATAATTCGTTCTCCTGCATTGCACAAAGTTGGAAGGGCAGGAATAGATGGTTATATTTGAGAAATGCTATATTTTGGGGTGCTAGAAAAAATGAAGGACAACTAATCCTTAGTATAAATTCTTCACAGGGCAATAAACGGAGTACAGCAAAGTTAATTTCAGCTAAAGGACAGCATACCTGCACTGTTCATAAGAGCAACTTCCAACACCAATCTGCCGCTCGATAGGCAGGCAGAGATATCGTCGTTTCGAAGCTCCGTCAATCCACGACCAAAACTGTGATCTTCGTCAGGGATGTATAATATCACGTACCTACTAATGCTATCTTCAAATGATAAATACTTTGAAAATTTAATCTATTGCGAGATAATTCATATAAGTACAAAACTGAATATGTATACACTCCTAGGCCCCACACTGCCTACTCACTAACAGAAGTGTGACTGCTATTTTCTATATAGGAAGTAACTTTCTTCTACATTACGATTATCGTTGATCAACATTCGATTGTTCATCTCTGTTTGTATCAAATTAGATTGTGTCTCTGAACGTACCTGGTTCACTCGTGCTCGACAATGAATGAAATCTTTTCCAATGCCTTCTCCAAATCTTTACGCTTGAGTACAGTTTCTCCCGACGAAATAGGCAGATACTCCAAGCAAGAAACACGTGTACATTACAAATACAACGACAATGCACAAAATAATCAACGGCGGCAAGGTGGATCGCGCGAAATTTTTTAGGGTAATTTCACCCTCTAGGGTAATTTCGTTGTGCACTGTTCCGTGCCAGCGCCAAAATACCCTAGCGGGCTAGGGTAATTTTGGGGTTAGGGAATAATACCCTTAGGGAATGCCTCATCGTAATCACCCTTAGGGTATTTTCGCTCATGTCAGTGCAGCAGCGATGCACGGAGCGAAGTGTAAAAGACAAGAGAATAATAATCGAATGCAAGCCTTCTGAGCTTTATCGCCGCTCACTACCATTGGTGAGCTGAAGACCAGTGGGAGCGGAAAATTTGAACATTTAAAATCTACCGTATCTCGTTGAAATTATGACTGGTGAGATTTATGATGTATTCATAGAAAATGAATCATAATTACTATGACATTTTATGAAATAGTAGTCTTCTAGTAATTCCTCTTACAATTAGCGAATTCGCTACACAAATGTAGACGGGTTATCAAATCAACTTAAATTACGTGCAGGTTTATGCAATTATTATTGACTAAACTTCCATGTGTAAACATAATTTTTACTTTACGGGCTTAGTCCTCTTCACGTAAATAGCTAGGGTGAAAACTGACGTAACACTTGCCTTAGCCATGTGTCTTGCTTACACCATTGTGCTATGCAGTTAATCTTACCAAAATAAGCTTTAGTTCGTAGCAGCATTTCTTCCCCATTCTGTTATTGCGACAAAATCAGGGAGTGGGGGGGATGAATTTTTTGCCTTGTAGTGTCCGGAGAGGTCGGTTTGCGTTTGACTGCTGCTTCAATTCTACCGTATCCTGCTCATGATCAGCGAATTGTCGCCGCTCCGCGGAAGTCCGAACTCGGGCGTATATAAGCGAAGCGCGAATGCTAGAGCTTGTGCTGTTTGCGCAGCCTAAACTTGGTCAGTGATTGTCTAGTCTGCAAGTCGGCCGGGAGAACAATATGGTTAACACGAGTCTGCGCTACTGCTTCCACGTGGACCGCGACTACTACATCGACCGGATGACGAGAGTGTAAGTTTTCTCAGTTCTTTGAAGAAATATGAGGGCGTATATTGCATATTTTCCTGTAATTTGCATATTTTCACTTCATATTGCTTATATTACATATACTAGCACATCATAAATTGATGGATTGATGGATAGTTCAGCTTGCTTACCTCGGAGTGTCTCGTGTCGCTGGTCCTTCATCTATTCTGCTTCTATCTCATCTTAGCTCGAACGCGGAACCTCGAGCGCATCTACCGGATGATGTTACTTGTGTTGATGGTAGGAACAATAAATAATAATGTTTATACCCGTTCATAAGTGCAGCAGGGAAGAGTAATAAGGAATATGTTGTAAGGTAAAATAATCGGCAGATTAAAAGAGTTTAAGTTTAGGAAAAAGTTACTCTAGCGATGATTACTTCTTGAGTTTAACCCTGTTGATCACTTTTAAGTTAACAGCCATAGTGAAACAAATCTCTGATCATGCATTGAGCAGGTTTGAGCGCTTTCGAGAAAAAGTATTGGGTGTGCGTTCCATGAAAGTTTCGCACTCTTGAATATAATTGCGAGATCCAGGTACTGTCCGTGAACTTCGACCTCTTTTGGGGTCTCATGTTCCGTCCGTACATCTTCACGCCCTTTCCCGTCCTGCTCTGCGACGGTTTACTGTGTACCATGATTGGCCAGCGCAATTCACTGGTAGGTATTCAAAATATTTATTTAGATTCATAGTGAAACAATACTTCATTGTACTTCTTCAACAATGTAATATCATTAATGATTATGTTTCGGTTCGGGTGACCGATTATAGAATGTAAAGCAGATACTAGGTATACGCTTGTCGAGCTAGCTTTAGCTATCTGCCTATGGCGACAAATTATGTTCTTTTTCGAAGCAAGGAAATGGGTTTTATGAAATGTGCGTGTAATGTGAAGATATTATTATTATTATTATTATTATTATTATTATTATTATTATTATTATTATTATTATTTAAGTGATGATTCGATTCCACAAAGATTACGAAACCTTTTGCAGCTCCTGGCCTTCTCTGTTCTAGCTTCAATCTGTGCCCCCTTCTGTTCAATGCTCTTCCACATTATGCAACAGCTTCTAATGCCAACCAGTCTGCTGAAGCTCAAAAATCGGTACCTTTAAAGGGTTCCACAACCCAGTTTTTAACAATAGTCACTTGAAAATTTAGATAGTTGGCTCCTTGAAATGAGACGATCAGATGGACCTATCATAACAGTTTTCTAAAAATTATTCTATTTTTAATATCCTTTCTAATTTATTTTATTTATTATTTTTAGAAATCAGATTGCGGTTCACATCTTCATGAGCTTTGTCATCGGGCTACAGATGATCTTTCTGTTTGCTACTGCCGAGCAACACGATAATAATTTGCCCAAGGTGGGAAATTAAAGGGACATGGAAGCCAAAAAAGATTGGCTTTCATATGAAAGTTTATCGCCTAAATAATATAAAAACCAAAATCAGAGTGCACAAAAATGTCTACTTCGCGAGATATCCTAAAAATCGTTTCCCAGCCAAGGCGCAGTCTTACTGCGTTTAGCGCACAGTAACGAGGCAAATGGCATCGAGGTATTCCCGCAACAAACAAATATTTCTCGCTAAAGAAATTTTTTAAAAATATTTTTCAAAGGCTATTATGTTTATTATCGTCTAAGAAACATATTTTACAAGTATAACCATATTCGGTTTCAAAAAATTTCTCGCTTCCATGTCCCTTTAAAAGAGTTCAAAACAAAATTGAAAAAAGGATATGAGAATGATAAATTCAGCTTCCCGAAATTGCATGGATTCGAGCGCGAAACCCACAATTCATAGTAATGGGAGACGATTTAGGAGACACCGGTAACTATGGATATGGTAAGCAAAAACGATTTCAACAAATTATGCATTCTTATTTTTTCTCTAATTAATTATATTTTCAGCTATGTTGTCCTTGTTCTTCATTCTTACCTTCATCTTTCTTCCTATCCTATTTTTGAGCATCTATGCGACAGTTGGAGAACTACTATCTTCCACAGTAACTATCTGATCTATAGTGGAATAAACCGATTCATCGGTTTCTTCCATTCCAAAATGAGTCTATTTCTCTCGCTTTTGCACACTCTCTCGCCTTATATTCGGAATCATTTTCCGACGGATCTTTTAAATCCACTATATCATTCTATTTTGATCAAAATGATTATAACGCCAATAATCGGGCTCTAGTCAAGATGATAGATGTGTACTTTCAGAAGCATCTCACCAATAGCAAATCGAGACAGAACTCACGCATTTTGGCAGTGGCACTAGCATTGAAAGTGAGCATTCACGGCTGAGGAAAATGCTCCGTTAGCCGTCTCATTCCCATTCATGACGAAAGAACGAAGCGGTGTGAAGAGAGTCTAAAGAGACTCCAGACGATGTAGGAATGAGCTTACTGATGGAACATTTTTCACACAAGAAAAAGTTCTTCACATTCAATTTTGCAGTAGTAGAAATCTCAGACGTCCTGCAATCGTAGATCAGTAACTTTAAGATGACGTTTGCCTTCTTTACCATATTCATTCCCTTCTACGTCTTTCTCAGTTCGTTTCTTACAACAAAGCTAGTCGCCGACATGATACCCGACTGTATCTTTCTCTTCCTACGTCTAATGTATATGGTTAGTCGTTTTCGAAACATTTTTAAATGAATTTAAATCTGCCCAAAAGATGCATAAGAAATTGCTCAACAGCTAGGCATCCTATCGGCGACGTTCTTTCACACTCTAATCACACTGCTGCTACTTCCATCATCTTACAAGGTTTACACTTTTTTCCTTTTCACATGTGAGTAGAAAAGGGTATCTACAATCCATTTGGCCAACACATTTTCTAAATTATATAAAGCGGAAATCATATTTGGAAAGTCGGCCTTCTCCTAAATACCTAACTCTTTTTTCTCATTTTTTTCTATTTATTTATTCTTTAAAGGGCCCCCCCCCTCCAGGCAATATCTACCATATTTGCATTTTTTGACATCATTGGATAGCTCTCAATGTCCTGAATCTCATCTTCTCTCCTTTTTAGTTGAAACTTCGCCGTTGCTGAGAAAAAGCGGTGCAAAGATTGCTCTCGCTGTCTGTCTCTTTATTCCCTCTCTTGTCTATCACAATCAATCTACCGCTCTTAATTGGTTATCTCTTGAAATGAATGAGATAGTTAGAGGGACCCTTTAATTTGCAAATGACCACAGTGTTCTAAATGTTAAAGGCCCCCTCCGACCACTTTTTGACCATATGCTTTTTCGGCATCATTGGATAGATCATTGGGCATCATTGCATCATTGGAAAGATTTCTCTCGTTGTCTGCGTCTCTTCATTCCTCTCTTGTCTCATAATCAATCAACCGCACGTTAATTGGTTGTATCTAGAAACGAATTAGATGGTCAGAGGGGACCTTTAAGCCCTTTAACCAAAATGCTTAGGATACGGTGTTTTCCGTGCGAGAGCTCCTACCGAAATCAGGGTTATTTTTCGGCACCTCGTTCGCTTGACATCTTCACTGCTGTCAGAACACTGTGTGACAAACGACGTACCTTGTCTATATAATTGAAGTAGAACGTAAACACAGCATTGTTTCAGCTGATCATCATTATTTTTCACCCGCGGAAGCGCAAATCGTCAATGTTCAGAACGAAAGCGATCCGACTCAGTTTGAGTTAATCGGGATTCAGGCTTCAATCATGATTGGTTTTCCGAATGTAGATTCCTATCGAGCATATATAAGTAATTCCGTTGCAAATGTTATCTGTGAATATTTATTGCCACATTCGATAGATACAAGGTTGTAGTATGATTGTAGTAAAGATGAGGTTCACGGCTTCAGATTAGGCGTGGAAACTTCCTGTAACATTTTTTAAAACATCTTTCCTTCAGTGTACAGTGAAAGCGATGAAACTCTCACCTCTCTTGAATCGCTTGCTGGACTGTGTTAATCCGGTGTCCTTCTGTCCAGCACTCTGCCCATTCGCTCCTTAAAGGAGCTCCATTGGGAACCGTAATCTTTTCAAATTAATGACTTTTCACATTTTACTGAAGGATTCGATTAGTTTCTCTTCTACACCCATCCCTCTATGCAAACTTGGCGCAGTTAATCGGGGTATGATTCCGAACGGTCCTCCTTTAACAAAATCATTAAGCTTTTTTTTTATTTCACAGTTTTTTCAGACTTATATACAAGTGTTGATAGAAAAAAGTCAGTATTTACCGCTCCCGCTCATTCCACTGCCCTCTTCATTAGTATTCCCTGCTTGATTGTTTGACATCGTCTTGTCCGTACCTGATGTATCTTGTGCTACAAACAAAGGAAAATGCAACATACTTTGCTTTGACTCCGAGCCGGTACCATTTTGTCCTTTAGACTCTCCAGTTCCTGAAAAAACTACAGTCAAACCAAACGATAATTGGTTTCTTGAAATCTCCAATAAATCCTTTAATTGTTATCGTGTGTGTATTATTACACGATATAGTTTTCCTTTTCAAATAGTTATTGCCTTGATTTGTCCCGAAGTTCGCACTAGATTGACCGTTCTGGGAAGCACCTTCCGAACCTGAAAAAATAAATGTTTGAAAAAAGGAAAAAAAATCTTACCCATCGCACTTCCGCTGCCCGATTGATTTTGAGTTAGGCTTGCGCTTCCCTTCATATCTGCAACGCTTAGCCGGATATTCAATTTTATTTAGTGGATTATTTTAGAATCTCGTTTCAAACAACATTAAATTGTGACACTTCTTGAAAAGTTTCGTAATTGTCTACTTGTCGCTGCATAAATATACTCTGAAAGTCAGTAGTTACCGTTTCCGCCCATTCCACTGCTCTCTTCATTCGCATTTCCTGCTTGATTGTTTGGCATCGTCTTGTCGGTACCTGATATTACAGGTTCCAGGGGAGTTGTCCTCAAAAACGGAACGATTTAATACTTTTAATTGAAATAACAAACCATTACCGCTGATTACGCTGTCCAATTAACTCCCTACGTGTTACCATGGCAGAAATTAATAGAATCGTAAGAAAATTGGAGCCGCAGAGGTAGATCAGCGCGCGTATTTGCATAGACAGTTCGCAATCGTTTGCGTACTTTTTGTCAACTTTCGTGGAACTTGTAATATATCTTTTGCTGCCTACGAATGAAAATACAACATGCGTTGTTTTGACTCAGGTCCGGCATTGTTTTGTCCAGTTCCTGAGAATAACCGTACTCGAATGTTTTATTATTAATAAATGTAGCACTAACCCTTGTTGCTCGAATCAGCAGACTGGTTCTGCGCCACACCTTGCCCTTCTGGAAAGATTTCTTAAAATCTTACTTCGGACGGTTTTTTTGTTTTGTCAATAAATCCTCTGATTGTTATCAAGATATACGATACAGTTTTCCGTTGCAAATAGATATTACCTTCATTTGTTCCAAAGTTCGCGCTAGATTGAGCGTTCTGGGCAGCACTTTCCGAATCTGAAAAATTAATGTTTGAAAAAAGGGAAAAATTTACCCATCGCACTTCCGGTGCCCATTTCACTTTGAGTTTGGCCTGCGCTTCCCTTGATATCTGCAACATCTGATATTGAATTTCCTTTACTGGAGCATTGCAGAGTCTCGCTTCGTATAGTATGCAATGGTGAAAATTTAAAGATTTAATCTTGTTCTTACCTGTTGCCTGTTCGCCTCCCATTTCCTGACCATTTCCAGTGCCCACATCTGCACTCTGCATCTGAAAAGAACAAGCGCGACTTATAGACAAGTTCACTTATCGCCAATTTGCTATTCCTACAAGGCTATGCTCAAAGCAAAGCGGTCAGCGTTATTTTGCACGTGCAAATGATATGAAAAGGATGCGGTAAAGTTTCCAAAACAGTTTCCAAAAAATAAAACAAGCGGGAAAGAGCGCCTAAATTATTACGATACCTGTGCGGCGACAACGGACATGACGATAAGAATGACGGCTGATTTGATGAACATCTGGAAGGACTACAATAGGTATTGAGGTGGTGCACAATACTGGAAAAACAGGAGAGATGTGATTGAGCTCTTCCGCTTTGCCCTTTTAAATGCTTAATCTGTTCACGATGTCGTCCGGATTATCGTCTGTAAAGCGTGAAGTAATCTTGTTCAAACACAAAAATACATTGAGTCACCTACTTCCTCGTATAGAAGAAGCAAGGAACGGAGTAGAGTAAAATTGGTCTCTCGGGTATATTACGTATAATATGTGGTTGGAACCGTCGAACTATCCGACAATGATTATTGTCCTCGTGGAGAGTTAGTTTAGCTTTACCGACGTATACGTTATCCGTTCTACAGGAAATGTTGACCAGAGCAGATGCAATTGAAAATACTCATAAAATCAGTGAAAATCGTCTTCATTTCCATAAAATTCTTTTTCGTGACTTATTTCTAGACCTGTCTGTGATTTCGATCTGTCCGTAACAGTTCACGAACAGATTATCCTTCTCGCCTTCTTTCAAATGACATCAAGTACATCACAATGCGTTGTTCATACGATCTCGATGAGAGATATATGTAGATAGATAGTAATCATCACTAGAAATCATCACTAGAAACTAATCATCACTAGAAAGCAATGCAATCAAAATATACCCCTTTTGATTTTTTTCTTATGTGACAACTTTTCGTGTGCTTTTATCGCTTTTTATTAAACGTTTTATTGATTTTGTGTAGTACTTTTTGATATTTTTATTTTTTTTATTTTTCTAATTCCATAGTTTTGTTGAACATTTTGAAAACAACAGATAAGGTTGTGATAAAAAGAATACGTGAAGGTAAATTTCAATATCCGGGGAAGTTATATAGCCTGGTTTTTAAACCAGGCCTGTAACAATAACCAAAAGCAATAACTTGGTCGAGAATAGAGTTCTTATCATGTCTTCAAATCCTGCGGATGTGTAGCTAATCTTAGACGGATGAACTAATTAACCTTAAATTTGTAAAGGATGCGTTTTAAATTTTATTGAATTTGCAATTTATTGATTCACTTTTTTCTGTAAATATTTCAGCTTTGATCACCAAGTAATAAAATTCACTTCACCTTTTTGTATAAAAAACTTACAGTAGCCTGCGAAGTTGATCATTGTAATCTCCCTTGATAATTGATATTATAAAAGTGAACATCGGAGGTCCTAAGAGCAAGCAATGATGTCTTTATTTAAAAGAAAACGCGTTTCCCGCAACCTATGAACTATTTAAGACAAACCTGACCTAATGAGAAGCCATCAGAGAAAATGGGAAGAACATAACCTATACTTGTATAAAGAACTGGATATCCGTATCGTTCACAGAAGACTAATCCAACCTGGAACAGAATTTATAGATTAAAATATTGTTCACTGTAATGTATGTGAAGTTAAAAAGATTACTGCGCACGCGACACATAGCGTTTGTGATAAGAAAATGCAGAAAGAAACAAGAAATAGAGAGAATTCCTGAAATCTTATAGATAGGAACATGCGTTTAACAGAAAACGCACGGATGGAATAGAAAGTGATGATGAGAAAGGGGATTTTGAAAATGTTTTGATGGGTAAATGTTTCAGGGTTATTAGAAACAGGAGTCGCTCACCTTCCTTATCGATGAATTTACTCGAGCTATTCTTATGTGGTAAATGCACAGTATCTGAAGTTATAGATATAGTTCTTTCCACTTTTTCACAATTTACGATGCTGATTACCGAAACACAATTATGTATCTGCTTTTGCTAAGACGATTTTTACCAGCTACTTGAACTTACGTTTATTACTAAACATATCACGAACATCACAACTCCATAGATGCACTCCGCAGTGTAGAATGAAGTCAAATCCTGAATCCAAAGATAAAAATTACAAAACTACTACTAGCTTTTGTGTGCGTTTTACCTATTAAACAACCTGTTATAAATCCACACTGCTTGCTTACCGATCGCACAGTGTAGTACGTTGCACTCTTATTATCATACACAAAGAAAGCAGTGATAGGAACCCTGCAAAGAAAGTTGTAGTAAGAGATAATAGCTATTTGAACGATTGATAAGTTTTATGAAAGGAGTTGAACAGGTATGTGGTGGTACTCACCTTATGCTAAAGCAAAAGCCAATCATAAATGCTAATGCAACAGTGACGATGAGCCAATGGTGAAGCCATATCTAGAATATAGAATATTTCTTGAATACAAAAAATAACAAAAATCTACTTATTTGGGTAAATGATAATTTTAAAAATTAAGCGACAGTGCAAAAACATGAGAAATCAGAAATATATATTTAATTAT
The DNA here is from genome assembly GCA_900490955.1 of Micoletzkya japonica. Taxonomy (NCBI): domain Eukaryota; kingdom Metazoa; phylum Nematoda; class Chromadorea; order Rhabditida; family Diplogasteridae; genus Micoletzkya; species Micoletzkya japonica. The sequence goes on from LS819829.1 coordinate 207,038, forward strand.
TAATAATGATGAGTCTGACTTTAGTGTGGTTGAGTGGCAGATATATAGAGGTAGCTCTATTCAACGATAGAAGCAAAGCGCAGCCATTCTGGACGTAAAACATGCAGTGCAGGAGGAACTCTACCAGCAACCTTGAAAAAGGACATATTCGTATCATGCCGTGCAAATTTTTATTTATTTATTTATCTATCGGGTACCTACACCATAATTCTGAATAGAGTAGTATTAGTAGCTGTTTAATTTAAATTCGCGTTGAATAACGACAACATTTCGCTTAGAAAGCTAAGAAACGGATTCAAATACGAGAAGAATTTCACCTTAAAAGGTCATGCTGATCCAACCACTCATACATCCAGGAGAATGCCGGCTCTCCACGAAGTCGAATCCCAATCCAGGTATTGACGTAGGTTAGGACATTCTGGATAATTCTCGTTGAAACCACCGATACAGTAGAAAATGTTCATAAAACTAATGTACATAGTAAAATAACCTTAAATATATTAAGCTACCAAAAAGATTCGAATTTTGGCTCACGGCAGCGCATGTTGTGTAGAATATTGCCACGTAGCCCGGACTTAAGAGTTTGCGTCTCCTGCAGGCCATAGATAATTTTGGATTGGAAGGCTTCTTTTCTCAAAGTAGTGGAAAGAAAGAATTGAATGGAAACACCGAATTAGGCCATTCCTAAAAATTACCTATAAGTGGCAACGAGAACCACGTAGAAGATAATCAGCGAGGGTATGCCATAGAGGAGATATAGGGCGTTGGAGAAGATCATCACCTCTGTTCAAATGCCGATCTTGAATTAAGTATGTAGGTATCATTGTAAGAGATGTAAATAGTTGTGAAATAGGAATGAGGCGGCGTAGAGGAGAAACAAGTAAAAACTAGGCATGCTACACTCACGTTATGACTCATGTCCAAAGCCTAGCTTTAAAGGCACTGTGCACTCCGGCGGAAACCCCCCATTTGAATCGCCGCGAAAAGCACCCACCGCGAAAGCTGCCCACAGTATGCCAGAGGAGGCGATAAAGAACGTGCAAAAGTCAGGCCGCCAGAGGGAATGGAGCCTGCGGCCGGCTGGCTACAACGCGCAGCCACTTCACACTATACCACGTGGGACATGTGGA
>LS819843.1:4565-47135 GCA_900490955.1 Micoletzkya japonica
TGGGAGGGGATACGGTAGTTGAGAGAGAGAATGGGAGGGGATACGGTATTTGAGAGAGAATGGGAGGGGATACGGTAGTAGAGAGAGAATGGGAGGGGATACGGTAGTTGAGAGAGAGAATGGGAGGGGATACGGTATTTGAGAGAGAATGGGAGGGGATACGGTAGTAGAGAGAGAATGGAAGGAAATTGAGAGTCGGAGGGGAAGATTGTGATAAGTTATGATTCAGGCGTTGGTTCGTGCTCAGCAAAGGATGGCAATGAAGGAGGAGGCCCTTCGCCCGTTTCCCCTCTCCCTCTTCCCCTCTTTCCCCCTTCGCCTCATTGTTGTATCCCACTAGTCCCCCTTCACCTGTGTGTCCCATGGCCTACTGGCAACGCTGCCCTCTCGCGACCGGAAGCCCGAAGGATCGAACCCGTCCCCAACCGTACATTTTGCTGTACTGTTCCCTTTCACTCCAATAAACAGCGCGCGGTCTCACACCCGCCCGCTATTGATCGAATACGGGGAAGGGGGATAAGCACCGACCTAGATTAGTACGGCGGCAGAAGGCAAGAATACGTGCATGTATGTTAATGTTTTCGCCTTCCTTCTTATAATAAACTTCTATTATATTAAAAGCCCGATTTTCATTTTGTTTCGTTTTTTTCAGCTTGCTCATGTTCATAAAAAGCGAGAAGGGACAACCGCACTGGGCGTCTCTTGTTCAACATATTCTAAACGCGATCGAGCTGTCGTCACTCGTTCTACTAACCATTATTACCGTACTTTTCATACAAGTTCTTTTCGAGGTACTAGCATAGGATTTACATGTAAATTCAAAGAAAACCTATTATACGGCATATCATAGACATCATGCTTCCATATAAATCTCCAACGCTTAATTCGAATGTGTTGTTACCACATTCTGATATACATCCCGTCCCAAATTGTTATGTATTTACTGCAAGTTGGAGTTTTGAACATGTCGACAGGTTTGCTGTTGAAAAATGCTATAGGCATGCCATTTTGAGATGGCCATCTGAGATGGGAAGATTATCTCTACATATTTGCGTCGTTTTGTTGTAGCTACCAGATTCACACATGCGATCTCTTCCTTACGTCGTTTGTGAGTTGTCTTTTGCCGAGAAATAGAACAAATGAACAGCAGATCTGTCGAGTCTGTCGAGATTAAGTCGCAATAAATGGTGACCTCCGACGAGAGAATTTTGTCAAAACGAGAGGTTTATCGAGGAGGTCACCATTAATTCGCACTTAATGTGTGAGATTGAACGCGCGGCAGGAAATTTTTTTATTAATCTACAAATTGTAAATGTTCAGATACATATTGGTTATGTTTCTTCAGATTATTGAAAGGGTGGTCTCAACTATATTCGTACATGATTACGAAACGAATCCACGACCATATATTCCTTATCTGCTGCTTAGTTTTATCATAACTGCCGGAGGATATCGGGGCTACGTGGCGACTTTCGGTATGCTTACAAAATATGGTACTGCGAGTATACCTACTGAGATCTTAGCCAAAAGGCCGAGAAGCGTACTGATAGTAGAGACAATTTAATCACCAGCTGATCACAAATTAGGTGCTTAGATTTGGACCACGTCAGCAACCCGTTCCTTGCAACTATCTTAGCGGTTTCGTGTGGCTTCGTAAGCTCTTCGAAATACCATTATTTGGAATTTAATTCGATTTTCTATGTAATATTCGGTGCATTGAATCTCAAATAAGCAAAATAGTGTTCAAATGAGAAATCGTTCTAATTAAATGAACCTGGATCAAAGAAAAAAAACATATGCGGAATAGCAGAATTTTAAAGCCGCCAGGTTAATTCGTGTGCAGATGTCGGTTGTGGTCTATACACTGAACAAACGGCGGCTTCGCTCGATTTCTTTCGGAACGGAAGAGACGCGGCGCCGGAGCGGGTCCACCTACACGCTCAGCACCAAGTACCAACTACTGGAGAACCAGCGGGCCTTCAGGGCGAGTTTACCGCTGCTAACATAGATTAGTCAAGTCCGCTAGGAAGTTACCAAATTCCCTTCCTTCCAGCCGCGCGTTGAGGGCTATTGGGCCATATTAATTAGCTCCCTTCCAGTTCCTGCTCACCATATCGCTCCCGGGTATGTGCATTCTCGTGATCGGCTCCATCCTCGCGATCCTCTCCTCCCTATACTCCGACCAACCACCCATTCTCTGCATCGTCATCTATGCATTTCAATGCAACTGCACTCTGTATGTTGTTACAACTGGTAGTAATACTATGTATAGTTCAGTGAAAATAAAAGAAATTTTGTTTCTGAATAACAGATTCAAAAGTCAGCAAATGGAGTGGTTTGGACGCAGCGCTGCTCTGAATCATAACTCTGTTAATCTCAGTGGTATGTGCTTAAAGGGACATGGAAGCGGCGAACTTATTGAAACCGAATAAGGCAATATTTGTAAAATACGTTTCTTAGACGATAATAAAGATAATAGCGTTTGAAAAATTAATTCAAAAAATTTCTGGAGCGAGAAATATTTATTTGTTCCGGGAATACCTCGATGCCATTTGCCTCGGTACTATGCGCTAAACTCAGTAAGACTGCGCCTTGGCTGGGAAACGATTTTTAGAATATTTCGCAAAGTAAATATTTTTGTGCACTCTGGTTTTGGTTTTTGTATTATTTAGGCCATAAACTTTCATATGAAGGCCAATCTTTTTTGGCTTCCATGTCCCTTTAAGTGATTAATTGAACTAATCAATTAATTAGTTCAATTGATTAATGAATTACTATTGCTCAATTATTATGTTAGTGTGAGCCATTAGTCTTCTCGTTTCAGTGGCATGTGCTTCCTGTTCATCGTGTGCAGCTTGGGACAGCCCTCATGGAAGGCCGCAATGTTGCGAAAATTAAAGCTGAGGAGAGACAACCGAACGAGGGAGTGAGTAGGGAATTAGGAATATGCCACGGATAGCGGACTACCCAGAGAATTCCTTAATTCAAAATTTGTCTGTCAATTGCTTTGAATGAGTTGACTTCAAAAGTTCCCTTGGCGAATCGTTTTCCGCGGATCACAGATACGGATCACAGATTACAGTCAACTTATTTCATAGTTTAAAAAGAGAGCAAAAGGCACATTAACCTTGAAATTTTTCACGTTAGTATGTAAATAATTAATTTTGAAGATTTCCTTTACTTTTACAGTTCCGCTCGCACATCCTTGCCAATTGAGTCGTCTCCTCCCGAGGTCACTATGGCTTACTTCGACAGAATGAATTCTTTGTGGAATCGAAGAATTGAGCAGAAAGTATAAAATGAGAATATTTATAAAATGTACTAACACATTCACTACCATTACATTAATTTAACCTTAGAAGAGATGCTGATACATGATGGTATGGGAGACATGTATCACAATCGCATGCATTGAGAAGAAAGTTTATGATTCCAAAAAAGATAAGCATGAACTTCTATGTGCAACATTTTTTTGCCTTGTTATGGGCGCAACAGGGAAATTAGCATAACACTGGTGAAAGCGGTGTGTGAGTACTTCGTGCAGAAAAAAATTCAAGCAAATGTACTAGGCACATAACGCGTTCTACGGGAATCCGTAAGCATGAGTTTACTAAAGGAATGTTTTCGCCAATGATATTCTCATACCTGAAAACTAAATGCAAAATTAACAATAAGATGTGCTAGGGGTAGGATTCATCACTATCGTATTCGGATTCTGCCGAAAACACCTCCGGGTACTTGAGATTGTAGCTAAAGTAGGCGCTTTTGCCAAGGAGTGACCGGTACCTCAAATAAGGTTTCACTTTTCAAATAAAAGTGAAAAAGACACCTAAACATAAACAAGTTTCCACAAAAGAAAGCACGTTATTGTATGATATGTAAAGATGAAAATGGTTCCCCATACTTGGAAATCATCTGCGGCTTCTTTCTTCCGTAGAGAAACAGCATGCGGTTGATTGCCATGTTGTAGATCTTTAGAGGGATAATCACAGTTTCTTTTCCACAAATAGTCCTATCGATCCAAGGCATCTAAGATATTCCAGTCTCCCATCCCCATAGAAGACTTGTAAGACAGGTATCATCCCCGTCCCTTTGGAAGGGTATTTTACCATTGAAGATATCTCAACCCCCACTCCCAGAGCTTACCTATGCTTAACATCTCCCCCCTACCTGCCGCACACCTCACGGTGTATACGATAAATAAATAAATAAATACTTTAAAGGGACATGGAAGCGAGAAATTTTTTGAAACCGAATATGGTTATACTTGTAAAATATGTTTCTTAGACGATATTATAATAGCCTTTGAAAAAAAATTCTTTAGCGAGAAATATTTATTTGTTCCGGGAATACCTCGATGCCATTTGCCTCGTTACTATGCGCTAAACTCAGTAAGACTGCGCCTTGGCTGGGAAACGATTTTTAGGATATCTCGCAAAGTAGACATTTTTGTGCACTCTGATTTTGGTATTTATATTATTTAGGAATAAACTTTCATATGAAAGCCAATCTTTTTTGGCTTCCATGTCCCTTTAAGATCGGAGAGATATATAGTTATTCAGAACAGTTACTACGAATGTGAAGGTAAATCACATACTAAACTTTTATGATAAAAAGAACTGCCATTGTTAATTTTTAACAATTTTTCGTTTAAAAATATAAATATCTACTGATTTCAACAATACTATCACGTACCTTGTCGGTGTGTCTATCTATCAGCAGACGTTTTTCGATGTATTGGAAGAGTTCCTGAAGGAACGTTTCATTTTTCGTACAAGAAGAAATAATATCCACCAATCAAATTGGTGGGAGATGATATGAGATATGTTTTTGCTCAAAATAATACCGCCATTGACTCGGTCTTTTAAAGGAGCCGGACCACGAGTTTCTGACCATATTGGCTCTTACGTCATTCAGTAGATCCAATCATCCTGATCGGGTATTCCGAGTTTTATGCGATTTCATTCACTCTCCGCGGAGTAGTGACGGTGTAAAGAGCAACGCGATTTTTACAAAATCGGATATATTGGCTTGCTGAGATGGGAGCGCGGGAATTCAAGTCCTACCACACTACTCGTGGGCCGGCTCCTTTAAAGGTTTAAAACCTTATTAAAAACTCACCCTCTCTAATTTCATTCGCTTCTCGGACCACCTGAACCTCTTGCGTAAGATGGGGAAATTTTCAACGGCCTGAATAGCGTTATAAAATTTTTGTCTCTCGACTTCATATTTTTCACTAAAAGTATATAAACGAAATTAGACTGCATACCATTTTTAATTCGAGAAAAGTTTCTTCAAACCTGATAGAGCGCGATCCATTTAAGTGTAGGAACCTGTACATTGATGATGCAGTCCTGCGACTCTTTCATATCGGAATCAGGCTGAAAAATATAGATCAATACTATTATATAATTCGCTAAACGTCCGTGTGTGCACCTGTTCAAAGAACACTCAAATAGGCGTTTTCCAAATCTGCAAAAGCTCCCGCACCTAGCGAGTTCGAACTCACAATATCCCGACTCACAGTCTGTCGGCTTACCAACTGAGCTAAACCAACAGGGCTTATAGAGACATTTTTGAAGCTGTTCACTCTAGAACACAAAGAAAACAGATGCGTTTAGGACACGCCAGTCGGGCGAAGCGCCGCGAGGCGGCGCGTAGCCCGGCTGGTAGTTGAATAAAATATTTGAATAGCCATGGTTAATCTGAGTGAAATGAATGCAAGCGATAAATAGTTGAATGAAGAATGCATCAGAAATATTTCCGGACAACAAAAAATACAGGTGAAATCGGAAAGTATTATAGGTGTATGCGCCATGGACATACCTGTAGCATTTTCTTTGAAAGAGGTCCGATAAATGACTTTTTCTCAAAGGAGAGGAGAGCGTCATAGGTAGGAATCGAGAAAACTCGGAAGGGAAATATGTCGAATTTTTTGGCGCTTGTAATATCATAACATTTAAAAGTTTGGAATAAAAGGAGCCGGCGGTAGATTAAACTGAATTATATCAAACACATCTGTGATAAATCCCGAGAATATCGTAATAGATACCCCCTGTTCGGGAGATACGTTCGCGAAGCAACAGACGATGGTGCCAGAAGGCGGATGGAAGAGAGCGGCACACACGCGACGGTCCAGAGGGTCCCGAAAACGCCTGACAAAGCACTAGCATTAATTAAAAAGCACGGTTGTATTTTCTTTCTTTCATAATATTTTCATATTTTCATACGGTATTATTGACGGAATACTTCCGTCAGAAAACTCATCCCTAATTCGCCTGGACTCTCTTAATACCGCTTCGCTCTCTCGTCGCAAATAGGAATGATGGCAACTGAAGGAACATTTTCCTCAACCATACATGTTTTTGTGCGAAATAGCCATGTAAATGAGATAGGATCACTGTATATGTGCTCCATCGATTTTAATGCAGCAGAAAGTCTCCTGAGATATTGTTTATAAAACAAAAAAAGACAATAAAAAACAAAATGTCAATAAAACTAACTTTATCAACATGGAGGTCCATTCAAATGTCGTTTTGCTGAACCGGTAGATGAGTACTGCGGAATCTGTGAATAATAATTGGGCGGCATATTCGGATAATAAGGATTATGACAATTTATTTAGTAATATTAAATGGCCTACCGATCTTATCTTTCGGAAGAACGTACAAATACTCGTTCTCATCGCTGTACGTAACGTGCGGGAACAGCATCGACAGGCTTTGGGGCTAAAAATTTTCTTGAAGAAAGTAATTAATTCGCTCAGCTCATTGCAGAGAAGATATAAAAATAAAGAAAATTAAAATTTGATTTTAATTACAGAGTTTTTTATCAAGTCTGTAACGGAGTGAGAAAATTTATTTCCACTTTCTATAGTTTTTTAGAACTAAAGAAACAATTGATTTATTTTATGATATGAAGCCATAAAAGGAACCAGCCGAAAGCGTAATCTGACATACCATCGGAGGTCACAATTAATTATCAATTAATCTCGACGGAGTGATCGCGCCGCTGTTGACTCACCACATCGTTGGTTGAGGTCGTTGAAATCACGACGTGCTCTCCGGAGTCTACATCCACGCCGTGCAGTTGAGTCATATCAAAATCAACCCTCTGAACTCAATTCATGGGTTTATTTTTGATTACTATTTTTTGCACACAACCTATAGTGGATGGTGCACTCATTGAAATTTCGAAAAAAAACTTACTGTATTCGTGTAGCCACCAATGAACATTTTGACTCGTTGCGCTGAACTGAAAGGACAAATTAAAGGTAACATAAAGTGTCAGGATGGAGGGGAGACTTTGCACGCGAAAGTTTAAAAATGGTGGCTCCCGAAGAGAGAACCAGAAGTCCAATAGAAAGTTTGCACCGAACAAGGTAGGTGAGAGGGCGAGATCAAAGGAAACACTCCCAGGGGGAAGGAACCCCTACCTCTCGCCCTCGAGGGAGAGGCTCAACTCGAGCTTGTTTACCTCATTTCTCCCTATTCTTTATAGTGTTCGTCGCTTTCCTGTCATCGTTTCTTTCACTTTTCGTATGGTTTTATCATTTGTTCGCATCTCAGGTTCGACAGACAACAACGAGGTACACTTCGCAAGGACATCACGACAAAAGGTAACAATTTCAATCTTCCGTTTGCATTCTGTGTTGATAATTGTTTCACTCAGGTTCATCTTCATCTTCTTCGCCTTCCTCCTCGCTTCGAGATGATCACACGCGTTCCCCTTCCGTTCTGGTCCCCGAGGTCTCTCCAACTACTCTCGTCGAATTCTCCCCCCTCAATGCCCCCGAACCTCATTCACCAGGTGTCCACTTATTCTTGCTTTCCTGTATTTGATTAGTTTTCAACTATATTTCTCTTTTTTATTATGCTCTAGAGTAGCAGATGCGATACCTGGCGGACTTTTTTGGATTACTCTTTCTGGTGCAGATATTTTTCAGATTTTTTACTTGAAACATATCTCCACCGGGTTAGAATAATCTCTGTTCCTGTTCAATGCTATATGAATAGATTTTGCATAGAGCTTCAAGCATTCAATTTTATTCCAGTCCATTGTATAATTTTAAGTGATAAAAATATTGCACGTGCAATCTTTGTGTGCCATGTCGTGTCATGAAAATCTGAATTATTGGTTTTTTTATGGGAACGAAGATAGCGTCAGACAGGCCAATAATTTGATCTGAATTTCATCTGAATATCTTCGCATCTCCTTTTCATTTTATACCTTTCCATTTCCAATCGGCTGCAGTCCTCCGTTAGTGAGTGGAGATAATGGTGACAAGGCCGTAAAATGCAGTTCCATGGAAGAGATGCGAAGGTGAAAAGATGCCGAAGATTTCAAGAAGCTTGTCCAAAATTGAGCAAATGTGTTTCATGTTTTACCTATCTTTTCGTTGTCGCGTTGCAGCTGTGTAATTTCTTTTGTTTTTGAGAGAATCACGACTCTGAAATGTAGAATGATATAAGAAAACAAGAAACGACATGATGAAGTGAAGAATAGCGAAAAAGTAAGCGAAAAACATGAACTACATGAGAGTCAACGCGGAAAAGGCTAGGTAGAAGGGAAGGAGTAGTGATCTCCTTCTCCTCTCCTCTCCTCGGGTCAATAGCGACCCGATTCCCAACTACCGTGCACATGAATGGGTTAAATACATGATCTCATACTCTTACCGGGATTCCGAGAAAAGCAAGTAAAATTAAAGGGCCATAATAGTTTTATGGAAGTTTCTCATCAAGACCAACACGTCAGGATGATAATCTGTGACACTTTATGTTACCTTTAATAAAAAAATTAAATGGCTATATATCGGCACTCTAATGTGCTTTTGCAGTGTTACCTTCAACTTAAAACGTAATTTCATTTGCTTACCCATTATTAATCTTCATCGTGAGAAACACCATCATCGCCCCCTCCATGTAGAATTCCGAGGCTCCAACCACGTCCAACAGGCTCTGCTCGACGGTTCTACAATAAATACACGCTTATCATTATTTATTGATTTATTATTATCATTATTTTTGTTTTTTAATGCTGGATTGCTTTTTCCACCAAGAAGACCTTTACATTGTAACCGTGTCAATCTTTCATGATGAAGGATAAGTAATTTAGAAATAATAAAATATTAGAAAAAGATTACTCCCTATCCGCCCGTGGCTGGGAAACGTTTCTGAGGACTTCGTAGGCGACGATGCTGCTGCAGATAATTGGTTAATTAGAACTAGTGAACGAGTACCTCAGTGTTGGCCTCTCCATCCTCGGGCTTACCACCTTCCACCTCTTCGCTATTCGCTTGCCCTGAAGGGTGTGGTGGCAGCGTTGCCGGCACAGACGCCACAGCACCCGCATGCTCAGCAGAACCCTCTCCTCGTGCTGCTCCGACTCCTCGTCCATCTGATCAACTTACGGTTAGAGATCATATCCATAGTACTAACAAAACAAGAATTATGGTGTATATAATACCAAGGTATTAATTATGGTAGACCAAAACCGGTTTAGGAGGAATGACCAAAGCAGCATCAGATTGCAGAAGTGATCATGCATGTACTGGGAACCTATTTTGGTAATGTGAACACCGTTAGTCACTGGTCAGTTCATGGGATGAAAGTAGCAACTGCAGTATGCCTAGAAATAAAAAAAAGATTACCTTTTTCTCGAAAATACATCTTGTAAGGTTGGAGAGCCAGGAGGGGAGATTAATATCGACCTGGAGAGGGAAGGGGGAGGGCATCGGTTATGAGAGAGGGTTGGAGGGAGGAGAGGGGAGGAGAGGGGGAGGGGGAGAGGTAGGGCGTGAGAATGTAGAGGGTGAGAGGGAGAGAAGGGGAGAGACGGAAAGGACAGTGGTCAGAGAGGGGAGAGGTAGGGCGTGAGAATGTAGAGGGTGAGAGGGAGAGAAGGGGAGAGACGGGAAGGACAGTGGCCAGAGAGGGGAGAGGTAGAGGCAAGAAGGTCGGGAGAGGAGAGCGCTAATTGTCACGCGTTCTTATTGTATGAAGGGTGGATGGAGGACTACTAGGCAAGAGATCAACGGAATATACTCAGCCGTACGTAGTACATACTTCAAGTGGCCTATTGATCTTTATCGATATTAAAGGATATGGGATCGCGTATTACGGTCGTATTATAAAAGTAGGTCCTATGCGTGGAGAATGTGAGGCCACCGTTACTTCAAGTCACTATTTTTCTGTGGTTATGTGCATTAATTTTTTTTAAAAATATTTTCTCTGTGAGAAAATAATGTCTTTATAACAGTAATGTCTTTACAACAATGTAAGAGGAGGAAACTAAAGAGAACATGCAGAGATCTTGCAGTATTCCCTGGCACGCTACTTTTAGCTTCTGCACGGGTCTTATAATTGGTTTTTACGATTGGATATTATTAATGCGTTGGGAGAGATTACGCGTCTGAAACTTAAAAATAAAATTTTGCTAAACGGCAATAGACCAAAGCTAAAGAGCATACCTAGTGATGTAAGAAATTTAAAGTATTCTTTGCAATTCCTATATTTAGAATTAGGGAAGGAATTATCGATTGGGAGAAATTCTACGTGCGAAACTTACGGTATCTAATAGTTCAAGCTCATTCAATCTCAATCACCTTGCGAAGTTCATTAAAGTGCACGTCATCTGTATATCGCCAGCCGATACGAGTAATATTCTCGGTCCATTACCTTCTCCGTCGTATCAAGTGGTCGTTCCTTAGAACACGGTATTTCACGAGAATTTCCCTGCTAATTTCAGCTGCTTAGCAGACATTTCAGCGTTGTGAGTTTGACTATGCGCTTTCGGCCTTTTACCGTTTTCTCGTGTAAATCTCAGTAGTAGATGAAAAGGCTGGGGCTTATGAGGAAGCTTTTATTGAGTTGTAGCAGTAATATCAACGACGAAGACGGTGCTTAATTACTCTGTGTGCCGTGTACATGACAGTTAGTTGTTATTGCTGCCGTTGAATAGAATTCAGCGCGTTAAATAGAATTCGACATGTCGCTATAGTGTCACCTACGTTCAAAACGTTCAATCGTTTTCTCTTTTTTCGCTCGTTATCAGTTGGCTAATATTTCAGGTCTCCATGTGGTTAATAAATCTTATATTCTCTACTGACGATATTTTTACCGTTGTTGGGCCGAACAATCAGACGTTTTGGATTCATCAGGTTTTTGTCAACCCTCAATTTATCCAGTAGAAGTTTGAATTAATTCGCTTGCTTTCAAAGAATATCGTGCGTAAAGTCGTACATTGATCTATGCCAATCTTATGCTCATATGTTCTAGGCTTTGAATATTATATGCTCTGTGTACTGCTCTTTTGCAGATTGCAAGAGTGAGTAGGATCAGTGGATATGAAACATTCTATTACACTGCAGTGATAATTGAGGTTGTTAATACTCTATGTAGTACATAATCGACTGTTTCAGAGCATCTTCAACTTTGGCATCTTGTTGTCATATTTATACTATTTTTATTTAGCTTACGTTCACGTGGTACTAATCAACATTATGATACATTTTTCATAAAATGTTTTAAATGAGTAATATCAATGATATTTTCAGTATGTTCATCTCAACCTCCGTCTGATAATCATCTTCATTGTTTTCGCGGGCTACTTAGCGGTCTTATCAAGAACTATTGAAATGCCCTATGAGGCACAACTTATCTATCTCCCAAGTCCGTAGTATATTTAAGAAGTTCTACCTTACACTCCTTAAATCACATTTAGTTCGCTTTATAGACGAATTAAATGCGTTGCGCATCATTATAATGTAGTCATCTTCATCACTCAAGTCATCCTTTAGACTATGCCTACTTTCCTATACCATTTCTGAATACCATAAGAATAGCCGGACTGTGTCATTTACTCGGAATTACATCAGCCGTCGCGTTCGAGCGGTGCGTTATCGCCTTGACAATAATTAGAATCTTCTTTCATGCATTCTTTAGTTTCGTCAGGTAGGGAGAAAGGAATATGATGAGATAAGATGTAATAGATGTGTGGCCGAACATAGTTCAAAACGAACACAGTTAAGTTTTTTTTTATTTTCCAGAACATGTGCTACCATCTTCATTCACAATTACGAAAGAGAACGTCGGCTGTGGATTCCCACCACCGTATCCTTTGTATTCTCGTCCCTCTGTTTGTTCTTCGCTACGATCGTGACGCTGGGTTAGATTCAGTATGCTAATTTTCTAGTATCACCACAATATCCTTAATTTCTAGGTTCTATATATGCAAGCAATGACCCCATAAAGGAGTACCGTCAGTTCGAAAAGAATAAAATGAAAGAAGTACATTTATAACTGCAACAAAAAGAGAGGGAATATGAAGGTTATTTCAGCCATGGCAAACGGCTACGCATTATGCACACTCGTCTTCATTCCTCACATCGTTTCGGTCATTGTGAGCTTCTCAAACATTAATTCAATATATGATCCCTGCTTTTCTCCAAACTATGCAGTAATTTAATTTTTTTTCCTCCTCAGCTTTCATCTTCAGTTTTCCTCGTCAGCTTCAGCCTCATAGTTTGCCTCATTAGGTGTTCTACGTGCTCGACTCGCAGAACAAGAGGCGGTTGGTCATCCTTTCCGATGAGGTATCCCGTGAGGGACTGGCCGACTACTCCATCAGCTTGAGACTCCAACTTAGCGAGAACGTGTGGACGGCCAAGGTTAGCATGTTTTTTTCTTATTTGTCTCTTCCTACATCTGACGGAACCTGTATGATGTGAGCATAGATATAGTAGAGAAAAGGAAGATATAATCTTTCCGGGCGTATTTAAGATTCCGTTGCCTCTAGCGCCATCATACCATCAAATATGTCCCATTTCAAATTCTTGGTTATGGCGATCTCAAAAAGAGTTCAGTCTCTGAAATATATAGCTGAATTAGGTTAGAATGGCATTGGTTCAAAGTACGCAAAATCTGCTAAACAGAGCCACTCGCAAAATCGAATTATACGTTCGATTTTCACCGCTGCAAACTTTATTAGGGTCCTATTAGGCTACGGTAGCAGTTCATAAAACAGTATTAGCCATTAGCCATGGTATGAGTCTAAAAAATATTAAAGATTTTTTCGAAACGTTTATCAAAATGTATCAAGAAAAAACTCTCGGACCAGTCTGCACATCTCTACTATAAAGTAGGAATGAGTTAAGCGACGGAGTTTTTTTCGTTTGGAGATATATATCAGTCGAGTTCTGGATATATATCAGTCGAGTTCTGGCAATTTATAATTTAAAAGGAAAGTAATATCGAAATCCATTACTATAAAGGTGGTGTAAGTAGAGAAAAATGGAAGATATAATCGTTCCGGTTGTAGCGCCGATTCCGGTACCCTTCAAACCGATCTTACCAAATTCTAATATGCGCTATGCGAAGCTCTAGGAAATACGTGAAAAAATCGCTAAACACCGCAGCGACGGAATCACGAATTATAAGTTCCGATTTTCTAGACTATAGAGTGACATTCAAAACTCTCACCATGAAGAACCTTTGCAGACTCAAAAGATTACGGTAACGAAATCGAAGCCAAACATTCGACCAAACGCAACTTTCCGCAAACCATTTTACTGATATCTTACTGTAATGGGTCTAAATAATTGTTCGCGCCTTTATTTTTTTAAATTCCCTGTATATCAAGCAGCTTTTCGTTCGCGTTTTCTCAGCCCTTTGTGTTTGTTTTTTTATTTTTACTATGCTTTTGTCTAGAATTATTGCCCCAAAATCACAAAAAAGTAAGCCTGATGAATGCTACAAAAATTCTTTTACACCACCTTTAAGTTTCTTCAATACTCACTCAACGTCGTATTTTTCGTCATGTCGTTCATTCTTGGCCTGACTCTCATTCCGCCTCTCATCTTGACCGGAGACAAGAACGTCTATCTCGTTGAGATATTTATCGTTATCTCAAATTTACTTATTGCCCTGTGAGTTTGTTCGTCTAGAATTTCAAATATGAGATCATTGTAAAGTGTTCTGCGTGCTTTGTGATGATGATTATGAATCATGAAGAGAACACTCTTTTCCAACACATCGTGCTAATCTTTAGCTGAAACAAAAAAAGAAAATAAAATAAGTCGAGAAAACATAACATTTAAGGTTTATCTTCATTGTTCCTCTCATATGCATCTACTCGATGAATAAACACCGGAAACTTGAGCGAAGCCTGGCTTTTTCACCTGCAATGAGAAAGTGAGCAACGTAGCCATAAACAATGGACATGAAGGAATCGAGTAAGATTGCAATGGAAAATCTGTCATTTACTCGACTATGCTTACAACTAATAGTTCTATTATTTTCAAGTAGGAGAAGTGATCGTTTACCCTAGGAGCGTAGAAATGAGTGACGGTCGAAGGAGCGAACGGGAAACACAGCACTACTTTCGACAGTTGATGACCCAGTGGGACATTGCGAGTACGAGGAAAGGAACTATTTGAAGATGTATTTATTTATCTGACAACTTGTTAAAATACTTTGAGTAAACTTTTTAAAATCAATGACGCATTGCCGTTTTTTATTTATTTATCTGACAACTTGTTAAAATACTTTGAGTAAACTTTTTAAAATCAATGACGCATTGCCGAATGTGGATGTAGCGGAATGGTTATAGTGAGCACTGCAGTTGAATAGGTGGAGAATAACATCAGACACTGTTTCTTGTACTTTCAAGGTTCTTTTGTTGATTGTACTCATGTAGGTTGATATGAACAGTTTTGAGACTACATATAGGTACCCCGATCTCGCACTCTATCTACTCCATCAAGGCACAGTAGATAGACGGGATAAAGGATGTTAACGTTTATAATGGGATATAATATATTCCCCCTAATTCACTCATCCTTTGCGGTCGGGCTATCCAGTCTCTTATAAGCCCCGCCCCCGTGATTACACCACAAGAGTAAGGCGATGTATCCCCTCTGACCTTGGGGAAAGTCAGAGGTGTCCCCCCTAGACTATCTCGTCCTGCCAACTTCTTCTATAGTAGAGAAAAGCGGAACGTATAATTCGAAAATACGGTCTGGTAGAAGTTACTGGCCTTAGCCAGAAGTGGAATTTATGCGTCATCTTCGGAACGATTTATTTTCAATTTTACTGCTATCGATTTATTCTATATGTTTCGGTGCTGCGTGCGTTCTTACAGCTTCTTTTATGTTTTCTTTTTCAGTTTTGCTTATTATTGAGAGTATGATCTTGCATCTAAAAACCGAGCTGTGATCAGACAAAATAATGCATGAAATGTGGTCTATTTCGTTCATGAGTGTGATATTATGAAGAAATACTCAAATTGAAAAAAGAAAACAAGAAATAACAGGAAATTACAACAAGAGACCGCTATAACCGCTTCAACAGTTTCGCGAAATTCCCGGGAAGAATATATCGTTCCGCGCATAAACACTTCCGCGTTTTATCTAGAGGGCCTGGCATCGGGGGATCCCTGGACCGATTATATCTTCTTTTTTTCTCTACTATATCCCCCTCCCCCGCGGCTGCCCTTGCTATGTATAGAAGTCTTGAACGTCAAGAATTGTTCCCATCCCCGTAGAGAAGATTTTACTTTCAAGATAAGCATCCCCATCCCATGTAAATAAAGAGAGAAGCAAAAATGTTTTCTTTTGTTTTATGCTTTGTTTCGCTTCTACTTGTTTCGCTAATCACAATAGTGTCGTCATTGGACGAAACCCAAATCCATTCAAGTCCTTTTAAATTTATCGTATCAAATGGTTTTCAATGAACACATCTCTTCCTTGAGAATTCGTGAAAGCCATTATGTTTGTCAAAAAATTCCTTCTTCAAATATAGTTCAAAGTTCTCATAACATAGTTCTAGTTTTACGAAGAAGAGGCGGCATGTTCAAATTATTACCTTCGAACGGGCGCATTTCTTATCTCGCCTAGATAATTTATCTTGTTGCGATGGACAAGGTCTCAATTCGATCTTCTCATGAGCATGATGTCATTTTGCTTGATTCGTTGTTGACCCCATCAAACTTGTGCAAACGTATGCCAGTTGAATGCAGCGTGACAGCCTTGCTGCTTGCTACAAGGATTGTAGCGGGCTACAAATTCCGCTAATATCACTGGTGTGGATCGACTCTTTAACTTGAAGTTGTAAATGTGAGTTCGTTCGAATGGTTGCCTTACCGTGGTCAAGTCTCACATAAGTACATTTATGCAGTTTAACTAAATGTGGCTAACCGACCTGTTCTTCTCCACTGATGATATCTTCACGGTGGTTGGATCGCAGAACCAGACATATTGGGTGCATCAGGTACGCCTCTAAAATTTCAAGATATTACGTTCTCTTTCTTTGTAAACTTTTCGTTACTGCAGACATTAATATACTTCAGATTGCAAGACTTTATCGTCTCAAGGGATATGAAACATTCTACTATTCCGCAGTGATAACTGAGGCAAGGAAATGTTTTTTTTTAAATTCCATTTACCCACTTTTCAGTCGATATTCAATGCAGGCAGTTTAGCCACGTACATCTACTATTTTCAATTGGCTTACAATCATGTGGTTTGTTAAAACTAGTTTTCTAAAAAAACTATGAGGAATTAATTTTCTGCAATTTATATTTATTTCCAGTACGTACACCTCAATCTACGGCTAATTGCCGTTTACCTGCTATTCGCAGCGTATGTAGCAATTGTGACACGGCTAGTCGAAGTGCCGTACGAAGCTGAGTTAATTTACATTCCCAGTAAGTTTTTTTCTTATTTTTTAGCTTAGGTTATATATTATTTGCAGATTACGCGTATTTTCCTTTTCCATGGCTCAACTCATTGCGTGTATGTGCTGTTTGCCATTTACTGGGAATTACTACCGCGGTCGCCTTTGAAAGGTTGGATGTTGAGTGGCGAGGTACATTTCCGCCCTCGTACCTTGTGCGTTGCTACAATCTGTAAAAGAAAAAAAGGGAAAAGGCCGTAGATTAATTGTCACGAATCCATGGAGTTCACCATCTTGAGCAAGGTTTGCCTGGAAAACTCATTGAAACCTTAACCGAGAATGCAGTTCAATCTCACTTTTGCGAAAGAGAGTAAGCTGAATTCGCAACTGATGCAAATCTATTGCTCGCTCAACAGGTTCATAAAGTGCATAATATACATCACCACACAGCGAGCGTCGACGAGTGAAGAGATGTGAGGCGAAAATGCATGTACCTAAATGACGGACACACATATTGATGAACCGATCTACCAACATTAAAGGGCCCATCCAGGCAATATCTACCATATGCATTTTTGACGTCATTGGATAGCTCTCAATGTTCTGACTCTCATACTCTCTCCTTTTTAGTTGAAGCTTCACCGTTGCTGAGAAAAAGCTGTGCAACGATTTCTCTCGCTGATTGCTTCTCTTCATTCCTCTTTTGTCTCTCACAATCAATCAACCGCTCTTAAAGGCCCCCTCCGACCAATTTTTTGACCATATACTTTTTCGACATGTTTGGATAAGTCTCATTGTCAGTGTCCTGAGTTTCGACCAAAATGTAGAAAACATGAAACTTCGCCGTTGCTTAGAAAAAGCTGTGCAACGATTTGTCTGCGTTTCTTCATTCCTCTCTTGTCTCTCACACTCACAAGGGAAGGGCAAATACTTATTATCGGATCCAGATATGAGACCACGACCATTCGATAGAGCGCGAAAAGTTGTGCTAGTGGGCCGAAAATATTTTGCCCACACGGACACATCTTCGAGGAATCCGAAGTCAAAGATTCTGGAGGATTCTGCATTACCCCGACCACCACTTCCTCTACCCCAGCCGGCGGCCTCCGTTCAGCTGGTAGGCGGCGCGGTAGGGAAGAGGGCGGACTGCTATGCGGAAACCTATTGGTTCTTATCCTCTTGGAGGCAAAGTTTTTGGAAGTCCCCAGGACTAGTGATTTTCAACTTTTCCAACTTTTTTTATATTCCGAAGCTGGTCGGAAGGCAATGATACGACATGAGGCGGTCGATTAGTCATGCAATTTTTGCACATAAAATTGCACGAGTTATTAGAGTAAGTCATTCGAAAATTTCGTACAAAGTGAAAAAAATGAACGATAAAATTACATAAAAACAATCTTCATGAAAGATCACAGGTATGACTTCTGTCAATGACAACCATTTTACAGGCCTACACTCTATGTAATCTGCAAACCGCGACCTATCTATTCATTATCACGAAACTGATCATCATTGTGCTATTACAATAATATTTTATCCTAATTATAATTTTCACTCTTGAATAATATAGTAGCAAGACTTTGATTTGCATCCATCCATCCATTCACATTCACTGGTAGACGGAGAACAGGAATCAGGTAAGATGAAATGGGAAAGTTTTTCACGTTGATATGTCTACCTGCAGATGTATAGTGATCTCAAAAAAATTTGCGGAAGACAAAACAAAGTTGGAAAAGTTGAAAATCACAAGTCCCGGGGACTTGCAAAAGCCTCCGAGAGGATCCGAACCAATAGGTTTCCGCATAGCAGTCCGCCCTCCTCCCTACTGCGCCGCCGACCAGCTAAGCGGAGGCCGCCGGCTGGGGTAGAGGAAGTGGTGGCCGGGGTAATGCAGAATGCTCCAGAATCTTTGAGGTCGGATTCCTCGAAGATGTGTGCGTGTGGGCAAAATCTTTTCGGCCCACTAGCACAACTTTTCGCGCTCTATCTAATGGTAGTGGTCTCATATCTGGTATCGCTCTATCTAATGGTAGTGGTCTCATATCAATAATAAGTATTTGCCCTTCCCTTGTCAGTAAACCGCACGTTAATTGGTTGTACCTACAAATGAATGAGATGGTCAGAGGGGCCCTTTAATTGGTTATCTCTTGAAATGAACGGGGTTTGATTGACCCTATAATTTATCGGGCGCTCATTTTTATTTTTTTTGCTCTCATTATTGTATGCACGATGAAGCCTAACTCAGGAAACTGATCCGGCTTGCCAATCTTGACTGCTAAGGACGTGCGCGACCGTCTTCATCCACACGTACGAACGGCGACGTCGCCTGTGGATTCCCGCGGTGGTCGTCGTCTGCTTCTCCTCGGCCTGCGTCTTCTTCTCAACCCTCGCCACTCTAGGTTGGAAGTCATAGTATAGGGGGGGTGGTTAATACTAGAGATCTGAAGACAGTGACGATTCCAGTCCCTCATTCGGTTACATTCCTTTCTCATTTCTCCTTTCGCGGCGTCGATCCCAGCGAAGAATGGAGAGGTGATCGAATGAGGAACTGAATCATTCGGTTCCTCATTCGGTTACTTTCCAGCCTTCATTCCCTCTCTCTTTAGACAGAAAGTAACCATTCGGTCACCGGAATCGAAAGAGGAACCGGTAATCATTCCTGTCACCGATTCATGGGATCGGGGATCGGCACCGAGCCATTCGATGACATAGGGAAAGAATGAGAGGGACCGAATGAGGGATCGGAACCGAATTTCATACATACTCTTCTTTACTTTAGCCATTATCAACGCGTATGCCGTTTGTACGTTCGTCTTCATCCCGCATATTGCAGCTGTCATTGTGCGTTCGATTTGCTATTTTTCAGTTACTAATATGTTTTCTGGCAATTCATGAAAGTTAAAGGGGCATGGAAGTGATTTTCAAGTGAAGCTTATATGAAAGATGTTGTCGTAATTAGTATAAAACCAAAAGGAAAAATAATAAAAATTACTAGTATTCGAGAAATGATTTTTTGAAATTTCGCCCAACGACGACGCTACTGTGTTTAGCGAAAGGAATTAAGCCAAAAGCGACATTCTTCTCAACGACGGAAGCCCGGAACGAAAAAAATAAAACATGCGATTTTTGAGTTTTTTCTTCGATTTTTGTATTGTTACTATGTTTTTCCTGACCTTTTGAAACCTTAGAAGAATTTTCATCGAATTTTAAAACTTTTGGTTGCTTCCTCCCTTTAAGCAGAAAGCTATAATCGAGCATTATTCCAGGTATTCCACATTATCAGCCGAATGAACCGACGAAGGCTGAATATTCTGACTGATCAAGTTTCACGGGAAGGGCTGGTGGGCTACTCGATAGGACTGCGACTGCAGCTGAGTGAGAATGTGTGGACGACAAAGGTAACTAAATATTACTTTTTATTTCCTTATTTTTTTATTTTATGCATTTTTAGTTTCCTTATCATGTTAAAATCTGACAAAAAAACGGTTTTTTTTGCTTAGAGATTCCGATAATTCTGAACAGAATGAAAATATAATTTTGTTCAGTTTCTGACGTATTCGCTTAACGTTATGTTCTTCGCCATGATCTTCATTCTCGGGCTGACCCTCGTTCCTCCGCTTATTTTGCAAGCTGAGGATCAAGTTTACCTAGTTGAAATCTTCATCGTTGTCTCAAATCTGCTGATAGCTATGTTGGTTTACCTTGCAGTCTTTGGGTGGAACCGATTTTCAAATGAAGCTTATATGAAAGATATTGTCGAAAATACTATAAAAGAAAAGGAAAAATAACAAAAATTAATACTATTCGCGAAACGATTTTCCAAAATTTCGTTCTAAGACGGTCGTACTGAATTTAGCAGACAAGGGCCAAGCCACGCGGAATAGTTACACTGTACTTCCGTCTCTTGGAACGGAAAAAATAAATTTCATACTACGATTTTTTCAAAAATGTTGTTAATATTTTTTATTGCGAAAGGTAAAGTTAAAAGTTTTGTTGAAATTGGATGAAATTTATTTATCGCTTCCTACTTCCTTTAACCGGTAACTGAAATGATTACCATAAAATTTCTTTCGCTTTTTACGGATACTGATTTTAAGATTGTTGTTCATAATTCCTCTGATTTGCATATACTCAGTGGATATCTATCGCAAGCTCAATCGGTCGTTTCCTTCATTCACTGCTCGAAAGGGGAGGTGGGTACCTTGCAGTTGTCAGAGTCAAGCACTTTGTCATATTATTGACGAAGAAATACCGTTAGTGAAGTCTTTTTTCTCTATTATTTTTACTCACTCATATCTGCATCAAGTTGTCTTTGTAGCATAATCCAATTTCAGCATTACTAAGGCACCCGTTAGCCGCAGGAATACGGTGGAGGTGAGCGTTGAGAGAAGAGCGGACCGGGAGACGCGACAGTACTTCGACCAGCTGGCCGCCCAGTGGGACATTGCGAGCGAGCGCAAGCGAGCACCCTGACCTTTCGTGCATTTGGCTCGTAGCTACCTAGCTTGGACTCGGCTAAAATGCCTTAGAGTTTTGCGTATTTCATATAACAATTAGAGATTGGGGAATTTTGAGTGGACGAATAAAACTGAATTGGATTGTACGTGAGTTTCCTTGCTTAATAAAAGTATAACACATGGCAAATGGCCAACATAGAATTTAAAGGATCTTAAATGTAGCTCAAGCTTTCTTCTTCAATAAACGACGTACTATAGTTGCTTGATAGTTGCGATAAAATCAGCATAGAGAGGACGTTCTAACATCTATGATCAGTCCTTTTACATCTTTTCTTTTCCTGCTGTTGAAAAATATCAGCGAAGGATCGTGAATTTTGGCTGAGTGTATTCTTAAAGGATTAATAATGTTTGAAAGATCGTGCATGACTCTCCATTGGTTGGTTATTCTATCGCTTACGTCATGGTTAGCTCATGGCCAGGTTCAATTCAACACTGTATGTGGGAACAAATACTTAGGTGAGTGAATGATTGCTGTGCAGTATGAAATGCACAAACCCTCAGGTAAGCTACAGGTTATAACTATTATTTGGAATCAATGAGCGACATAAAGCAATTTTTTTTTAAATTATCACACTACTCTGTTTTGATGAATGCACCACAACTACCACCACAACTGCCACACCATCGACTACGACCACAACAACACCACCGACAACTACGACGACCCTGTGAGAATTGGACGATGTAGTCGTTTCACGGTCAAGTTGTCTCGAAGTGTAAGAAATTGTCTTCAGGTATATACCGGACACCGCACCAGAATGCGCTCAGCGACCAGCTGGTAAGCATCGTTCTCTTGTCCATGTATACAGACTTCACACAGGTTATTGCGCATTGCACCAAAAGATGAAACTGTATTTTTGAGCATAGTCGCTCAAACTTAATTTCAGAGCATAGCCGAAGCACTTCAGACATCGTCTTCGTCATCGATGCTTCGTACTCAATCACGGACCACATCTTCCACGGGTACGCCATTCCGTTCGCGCGAATTCTAGCCGGACGATTAGACATCGCGCAGAGCAAGACGAGAATAGGCATTGTGGTTAGTGTTGAATATAGCTGAAGAAATGTTCCATCAGTTGCCTTCATTGATATATCCGACGAGAGAGCGAACCTCTGTATAGAGGCTGTAGGCAAAGTAAAATTGAATTTATTGACGGAATATTTTCGTCAATAATATAATGAAATCAGCCTTCTGGAAATCAGCCTTCTGGAACATAAATAATGAATTCAGGTCTACCCGGATGACGTGTACTTTGAGCTTCCGCTGTCAAAATGCGGCGACAAGAGATGTCTTCTGGAAGCGATCAATACCATAACTTATGCTGCGGTAGGGCAGTTTTTTTGTAAATGAGTATTTCCGCTCCATTTTTGTGCTTGACTTTCGTGTATCTGGCAACAAATATTGATTTAGGAAAGTACGTGCACAGGAAAAGCGATAGCCCGAGGAAGGAGTTTTTTTTTTGGCAGAAAGTGATCTGGTCAGTTTCTGTTTTTTCTTGGACCTTCACTGAAAATTTAGAACAAGCCGAAAGTAATGGTAATCATTACTGACGGAGCCGAATATTGCGGAAAAGAGCGCGTATTTATCACGCGTGAGAAGTGAAGCTGACGAAGCAAGAGCTAACATAAGGGTAAAGTCGCACTATTTAGGATATATTTGTGGAAGTTACATATCAGTCGTACAAGCGCAAGAAAAGGAAAGTGGTACATTTACAAAAAGGTATTTGTCATAGGTATTGACTTGTATGCAGTGGCTGTGGACAGTGATGTATTCGAAACGGAGAAAGAGACAATCGACGATCTGAATGCCATATCAGATAATAAGACCGATCACAAGTTCGTTGTCAGGAACAATAAGGTAACTGTCAGATGTAAGCAAGAAATCAGTGATGTTACGATTCAGGCTCTCGACAACAGTTTCGTTGAGAAATTTCAGAAGAAAGTATGTTCGATGCCCAATCACAAATAACTGTGTACATGCGTATCAGCGATAAACTTTTAATAAGTGGATTGTTGTATTAGCTTGAGGATTGTTAGGAAATTTTTCGAGGGGCTGTTTCGGCAATGAAACTATGGAAGGTATGGAAACTATGGAAATTGGGGATTTTTAAAAATCATAAAAAAACATATTTTTAAAAATTATTTTTATTTATAATTATTTGACACCAGCCGGGCTACTTCGCGGCGCTTTGCACTACTGGTTTACCCTCAGCGCATCTGTAAGCTCTGGGTTCTAAAGTGATACAATTTCAAATGAATTCCAAGAAAAATAAAATGTCACGATGGAATCTTGCAGCAAAGGCAAATTGGCAAAGAATCCAGATGGAATCTGGGGAATTTCCCTTTGTGGCAAGATTCCATCGCGACATTTTAGTTCACCGGGTCTTATATCTTTGACCTAGTGCAAAAGTGCAGCTTGATTTCCTTTCCAAGTTTTTCAAACAGCTTCTTGATGTACCTTCACGCGCTGATCTTGTCACAACCTCTCCCACCAAATCATGAAACTTTCCATAAGCTCCTTCCTTTCTTACCCATAACCAATACCTACATTTTAAAATGTTCCAAAATCCATTCTTATGGAATTAATAGCTTCCTTTCCTCACATTCCCGAAGACTTCCCTATTCTTTTTTTCTCGCCTCCCTATTCTTTTTATTGTTATTGAACCCTTTACCTTCACCGTAATTTTTAACATTCTGTTTTTATTTAATCTACGTTCCCCTGTATTAATTTAGCCAAAATAACTATTACAAAACATCTTGAAACCATCTACATGCACTTCACTGTGTGAAATTATCCGAGCCTGGTGTAGTTTGAAGTCTACCCCAGCCAGTCAGTGTAAATACCTCACAATGGGTAAATATGCCACGGTAGTTAGCCTAGAATAAGAGTTGTGTTCTCCTCATGCTGTCCAAAAAATTCGAAAAGTTTGGGTAATTCTCTCAGAGCAATGCCTAATACTTTTGATGACCTAAGTTTATCACTTTAAGCTGTACTCTTCATCTTTACAGTACTCTGGAGCTAGAGCCATTAGTTCTATCGAAACATTCATCTACATCACTTTTAACCATTCCCTCCTATGCTGAGTTATGTTGTTGCGCTGCACAGTTTTCAGTCCTATTATTAGGAAGTGGTTCCAACACTTTCTCTGAATCTAAAATCTATGTTTTTTTTTGATAATTCTAGACCCTCATTAGAACATAATACACCTCTCTAAACAATAACTCATTCTTTTGTCATACGTTTATCAATTCAGGAAACGCTTGAATTGTGCAAAAGAGCAGGCGCAAGTAGGCCGCGCAGCGTCAGCTTCCTTTATGGTTGACGAAAAAGTTCCGTCGGTCGCCGCATTCCTACTTTCGGCGAGAGAGCGAAGCGGTGTGAAGAGAATCCAGACGAAGTAGGAATGGGTTAACTGACGGAACTTTTTAGTCAATAATATATACCCCGCACCACTGCGAAGCGTGTAAGTTTGGCTCAGTCGGTAAGTCCACTGGCTGTAGGCCGGGATTTTGTGGGTTGGAATCCCCCGGTTGCAGGAGATTTTGCAAATTTTGCAGGAACGCCTATTTGGGTGTTCCTTGGTCATGGTATCGGACAGACGGACGTTTAGCGGAGGAGAATATAATGGTATTGATAATTTTATGTTTTGAATTGCTCCGATATGTAAATTTTATGTCACCTAAAGTAGAGCGTTAAATAATTTTTGCCACAGGCTACAGACGAAATAGTCTCGCCAAGAGTAATAATATATTTGAACAACAGTTTGTCACGTCTGCCTTGCAATTTAGAGGGGTAAGGCAATGTATCATTACGAAGGCGGTATCGACTACTCTTCATGCGATAGGATATTCTTATGTGATGTTCTCTTTAAGAGATGTATGGAAGTGATAAGTAAAATTATTTTTTTTATTTTCGTCATACAGTACCATCTCTATTCTCTCTCTCGCTCTCTCTTCACTTCTATTCCTGTAATCGTCTGGCTTGTTCCCTACGTGGTCCAGAATGATTGGGTCGAATATACTGTTTGACTAAAATCTTTCTTGGCCTTCAAATTTTAGAGATCTTTTATTATTGGAGGAAAACGAACGTTGAAAGAGCTGCACAATTCTTTCCGCTAGCCAGAGTAAAACTTCAGTCGGAGCCGGCTTTTAGCCTAAGCTGGCATTTTGCCAAGAGAGTTTTTACTGTATTTAGCGGAGTGCGCTGCAAAGATTTCTCAACGTTCCTTTTCCTCCAATAATATTTGTCTCGAAAAACACATAACTTGACAGTTCAATTTATATAACTTTAGAGAAGTCATCCAAATCGCGCATCCATATTCTTTCTACATTTTTAATTAAAATATTCAGCTGTTGCAAATGTAACATTTTTCTTAAATCCATTTTATCTCATATTTCTTACTTTTATCAAACATTGTTCGTACTTACTACACTCCTTCCTATTGTTTCCGTAAACTAATTGAGATGAGCGATCCCTTTGCCGAAATCGGAGCGAACAACGTCACCTATATCGTGCAGCAA
Organism: Micoletzkya japonica; assembly: GCA_900490955.1. Taxonomy (NCBI): domain Eukaryota; kingdom Metazoa; phylum Nematoda; class Chromadorea; order Rhabditida; family Diplogasteridae; genus Micoletzkya; species Micoletzkya japonica. The sequence continues at coordinate 30,274 of LS819843.1, forward strand.
ATTGTTCGCCTCGATCGATTTCGAGACTACCAAACGTTCTACTACACAATTGTTATAACTGAGGTATCTTGCGCTCAAAAACATCACTTTGCGCAAGTTTTCCAGACAGTCTTCCTCATTGGCGTGCTGATATCCTTTCCGATCTATGTTCGGCTTGCCTGGATTACAACAGTACGTACGCCGTTCGCATATCTTTAATTGTACAAAAAAAACTCTAAACTTGATATAAGATACAATTCAGATTATCCATCACAATCTTTTAATAGTTCTTTCGTATCTTGCATCTTGTGCCTGGATCATAGCCATCACCCGACTCATGCTGATACCCTTCGAGGCACAACTTATACGTGTGCCCAGTTAGTACTCTTATACAATTATCTTCAATTCTATGGTTGAGTCCTATTTCTAGCAAAGGGGGCGAAGCGGTCTGAACAGAGTGCAGACAAAGTAGGAATGCGTTTACTGACGGAACTCTTCAATCAATAATAGTTCCATTTACAGATTTGGGTTACTTTCCCGTTCCTCTTCTCAATACCATACGCATAGCTGCAATCGTAGCCACTCTACAAGTTATGACGGTTATCATTGCGGAGAGGTAAGAATTAGGGGTGGGAAACAGTTGTTTTTGCTAATTAGTCCTTTTTTGCTATTATCAAAACTAGTGATTCCCACAACAATCAGTAACTAAATTCGCTCAAGTTTCTGCGGTTTTGATTGGTTTAGCTCATTCCAACATTCATTAAAGGGACATGGAAGCGAGAAATTTTGTGAAACCGAACATGACCATACTTCTAGAATATGTTTCTGAGACGATAATAACGATAATAGTGTTTGAAAAATATTTTAAAAAAATTTCTACGGCGAGAGATATTTATTTGTTCCGGGAATACGTCGATTCCGTTTACCTTGTTCCTATGCGCTAAACGCCGTAAGACTGCGCCTTGGCTGGGAAACGATTTTTAGGATATCTCGCGAAGTAGACATTTTTGTACACTCTGGTTTTGGTTTTTATATTATTTAGGCGATAAACTTTCATATGAAAGCCAATCTTTTTTGGCTTCCATGTCCCTTTAATCTAACAACATAAAATTTAATCTAATGCACTCTAAATGATTAAAGAGCGACTGTTCATGCGCTACATGAAAGGATATTTCACTCCTTATCATTCAATTATGTAATGCTCATTTCCGCCACAAGCGTGAATTGAGAAGGATCTATTTAACTAATTATTTACCGGTCCTAAGATCGTTCAGGACCTTCGCAACAATTTTCATTCTCGATTACGAACGTAATCCACGTTGCTACATTCCTTTCATAATTATTGCTGTCTCAGCCACGTTTTCGACAACCGTGTCGTTATTGACAACAATAGGTGAGCGCAGTATTCTTACCATTTTTTCACCCCCCCCCACCCTCAATGCTTATCTCTTTCGAGATAAACGCTTGAGATAAACCAATATAATAAAATGAAGCCTTACTTGAAGATATCGTGAACGGCTACGCGGTGTGTCCCTTCTACCTCGTGCCGCACTCCATCTCAGGCATCGTGAGCATTTTAGAATCTTTTTTAATATCTTATTATTACTTCCATTCTTTTATTATCGTCTTATCCAAATGCTATATTCTTATATTAAAATGATAGTTTTTTACTGTAATACAATATCACTTCTAACTTATCACGCCGCACAAATCTCGAACATATAAAGGGCAAGTTTTAAAACAGGGGTGTGCATTTTCCGTTTTCCGATTTTCCGAATTTTCCGATTTTCCGGTCTTTTTCGGAAAATTTCATTTTCCGAATTTTCCGAAAATTTTTCGGAAAATTTGAATAGGTGAAATATTTACTAGAATTTGAAAAATCAGTTATATTTTATCTCAAATTAGTTCCAATTTCATGCCACCACTTCCGGGAAAGTGAAGATATTACAATAAGTGTAACAAAAATTTTTCAAATACACTTTCCCGAGTACCAAATTTGGCGATCTACTAATTTCACCTTAGTCGTCCTATTGCTGAGGTTATTGTAACCCTTGAATTTAGCAAACAACGTTGTTCATTTCTTGTCAGAAATGTTCAGTGGGATTGTCGATCGATCAATGTCTAACGTAAATTACATCGAAAAATATCGATTTAATACTTCCTTGGCACATTTTAAACATTTTCCGAATTTTCCGGTTTTTCATCGGAAAAAAATAAATTTTCCGAAATTTTTCGAAAATTATTTTCCGAACAGCCTTGTTTTAAAAGCTTAAAGGTGTTTCGCTTGATGTACACGCGGAACCAGAGGAGGTACCGGGACCTGTGCGACTACCGCAAGCGTGGGGAGAAGTACTCACTCGGGATGAGAGTCCAACTGCAGGAGAACCTGTCGACTATGAAGGTATTTATAGTTAGCTTAGTACTTAAAGGGCCCCTCTGAGGACTTTCTAACCCCCTGGTTTCTTTCTTTCATCTGAAAGAGCGCTGTCGAAAACCTACAGTCCTACATTTGCATCTTTTTCCCGCCATTCCTCGCTTTTTAAATGAGGCGAGAAGTTCTATGCAAAGTTACATTGCTCTTCAGGGACCGCGCGAATACGAATGACATTTTGCGAATACTATAGCGCGCGAGCGGTCTGATTCCTAGGCATCGCTTATTGAAAGAATGAAGACATTTGGGTTCTGCTAAAGATAAAAATGTATGAATGTTCAAAATGTGCTCTTGAGGGCTGGCAATGTCCTCAGAGGGGCCCTTTAACAGCATGCCAAAATATGCAGTAAGTATACCATACTGATCAGTACGTTTCTTCTTCTAGTGGAAGATGATATTTTGCACCTTCCCTTCTCTGAATTCTGGCGAAATTTATGCAGGCAGCTGGGGAAATGCTCCGCAGCGTTACGTCGTGGGAAGTTCGTCTTTGCGTAGATGAAAAAGTGCCCCCCCTCCAGAATTAGTTCGCAAAATTATGCAAAGGGCAGTAGAACTTTGTGGCCTTGGCAGCTCATCCGCTACGGAGTCTACATGACCTTCGTCGCCCAGGCCTTCTGCCTCAGCGTCGCCTTCGTGCCCGCTCTGCTCTACACGGACCCCGCCGACGAGTGGAAGATCGAGATGGCCGTCTGCCTGTCCAACCTGAGTCTGCCGCTGTAGGTTCATACTTCAAATTGCTAGACATCAAGTTCAACGTTTTTTTAATCATAAAAGAGAAAGAGAGACAGGCGAAGCATGAAGATAACACGAAGATAAGTGAAGATTCGCAAACAAACAATGTCATTGGTCGTCAGCTCCGAGTGCTCCCAAACCATTACGAATGCCATCTGCAAAATGCCACTTCAGTGGCGCATTCTCAGTATGTTCGATATGCGTGGTTTATGTTGCCATCGTATCCGGAGGATTACCATGCTTGCAGAGAGCACGAAGTCTTAGGCAATCCCGGTATGTCGAATTATGCAAAACCATTTTTAAAGAACATCACAGTGCACATTTTAAAACTAGTCATTGATAATGTTGGTCATTTAGCCCGTTCATAATGTCTGAATTCTTAGACTCGAAATTAGGCATGTTCCGAGGGCAAGACCGCCCAAAACACCCAATGGCATACCCGATTGCTTGAAGCTTTGGTTCACAATTAGTAACCGCACGACGAAGCTATAAAGCACTTATTTACCCTAGGTCAAGACAGCATCAGGAATCCCACGAATCCGACGCCTATTTCACACACCTTTCATCGCAATGGAGTGCAGCGCTGCCAGCCAAACAGCCTGGATTATGACCGTGACAGCTTATTTACCATCACATATTCTTGCTACCGAGAAGCCTGTCGTCCAATAGTCTAATATCGAGCATAAATATGTAGTAGTATGCTAGTTTTGTGACATGAACTAATGATCGACAAGCCTTAAACAATATTATTTATTCTCTTTGTTTGATTGAGTGGCACATTGTAAAGCAATTCAATATTCGCATAAATAGATGATTTTTTTCAATTTCAAATTTGTCACTCTCTTGGACTGGAGTGTTCGACTCGATGTGCTCTGGAAATAAAGTTCATTATCCGTGATAAATTGAATTGGTCCCGAATCTCGTTTTAGAAGTTAAATTTTCCAATACCCAGTTGGCTAATGGTTTCAGATTTATGAGCATTTTCATATTGTTCTTAAACTCTCTCTTAAAGCGTCTTAAAAACTCTCACTAGACAGCTATTATTTCCAGCTTTCATAATGCATTTTTCATTGTCAGTTTATACTTTAAACGAGACTCGTTATTTACTTTTTAGTTCTTCAGAATATTCTAAAATGTACCATTTCAGATATGTTTTGCTTCCCTCAAGCGTACGGTTTGTTTCTAGAGTCAGGATCTAAAAATAAAACGTATTGGATTCATCAAATTGTGAGACACGAGAGATTTGCTGGATTCGAAACTGTTTACAGTTCAGCGATTTCTGTCGAGGTATTTGTATTTTTCTTCTCTCAGTTTGTTACTTTGAGGTGGTTTTCAATTTCCTATGCCTTATATTCGTTCCACTATTTTCTCATTATGCATGGAAGCATAAGGTGAGAAATCAAATAACGGGATGTGGAAACTAAAGAATATGTTTACTAATGAATATTTTTGATTAACTACTAGAGCTTTCCATTCCATTCCGAGCATTTTTGCTATGTTTCATGCATCATTCATACCCGCGACGCTTCTCGTCACCAAAAACAGCGAAACATATAGGTCGAAAAGACCAGCCGCACGTTTAATCTGGGGAAAATCTGAGCTCAGATAATGTCGAGATAATCTCGAGATTATTTTTAATTTCGAGCTCGTTTTCTCAGTTTCGTGTACATATTCATGCAATTTTGTCATCGGAATCGGATTCCCCGGCTCTGAGTACCATATAGAGGCAGAAATAAGCATGAAATTTCATCAAGATTGACTAGAAAACGGTATCTCACCATTATCTCGAGGAGATAATGAGGAGCTACCTCACTTCAGAAAATCTCGCCATTAATTCGGAGCTCGCCATTTTTGGCGAGAGAGCACGCGATTTTGAGAGAGCAAAACTGAGCAGTAGATCTGTGCTCTCTTTTGCTCTCTTCATTTTGCATACTCTCTCGTCGCTCTCTAGCTCGCAATTAATCTCGAGATAATTGCGAGACTCACTCTCCACTGATCTACCGGTTGATCAGTGGAGAGTGAGTCTCGCAAAAGTCTCGGAGGACGGGGTAAATTAGAATAAGTTTCGCGGGCCCCGCTCATTGGAGCAGATGGGGTGATGGGTAAGGAAGGCGCAGGGTGAGCAGTTGCCTCGATAGTATAGAGGTAAAGTAGTCGACTGGTGTTCGGCAGCCATGGGTTCTAATCCCCATGGCTGCAAAAGGTTTGCTGGTGATACCCAAAAATAGGTCGAAATTATTTGCAGCTTTTCTTATCACATAATGACGAGCTCCGTCTTGAACTGTGCAGATAATCTCGAGATAATTCTCCACATTAAACGTGCGGCAGAATGGAATGCTCTATTAACTACGTCAAATATAATGTAGCGTAATGAGCAGCTTTGCATAGGGTAGATACTAGGGCATAGAAATTAATCTAAGAGTCGGGCAGCAAAAACCTTTAAGTTTGTTCACTTCAACCTTTGGTGCGTCATATCCTATGTCGGCGTAATGTTGATGTGCGAGGTGTCCGCCAGGCTCGGACTCATCCTTTTTGAAGCGAGAATCATTCCTATTAAAGGTTGCAAATGCGAACGTTAGATTGATATGCCCTGTGATTGCAGGCTTTGGCTATTTCCCGGTTCCCGTTCTGCAAGCGGCACGCATGGTGGGCTTGTACAATGTTATGCTCACGTTGCCGATACTCATCGCTGAACGGTGTGCTGAATCAAACCCTTTCTATTAAGCATTGAAAAAATGTTCTATGCTTGGTTTATTGTGATAGGAAGAATCAATGGGAAATTTGAATCGTAACATAAAAAATCTTTCAGATTCTTCGCGACACTTTTCATAATGGACTATGAGCGCCAGCAACGTCGCTACCTTTCGGCTATAATTATTGCATTACCTCTTGTGTGGTCGATAACTGCTGAAACATTCGTCGTTTCCGGTAAGATTGCTGTCCTAGCCTTTTGACTCGAGAATCTATCCTAAACAAAAAATCTGTTTCTGAAAGGGTACTACATTCATTCCAAAAGATTTGCGAGCTGTTATCGTTCTTTTTATGCTTCTTATCACATCTAAAGATGAAATAAATTTTCAAACCAAATTTTATTTTCACATCTTACGAAATGAAAATTGAAGGATCAAGAAATAAAAATCCAGCAGCAGTTCAAAAGTATGATTACAGGAAGATGGTTGGCCTATGTAGTCACCCCGTTCTACCTGATTCCTCACTGCACCTGTTTCGTGGTAGGCAAATAACCACAGCATTCCAAGCGTTCTAATAGCGAATAGAGGTTTCCGCGCATAGGATCAGATCCTATAGTCGAACCAGTGAACGACAAATTATGAATTTAAAAACAAGTTCTTCACTATGAATTCTTACCCCCCCCCCCCAATTTAGTTTTGATTGATTTAGCCACTCTTGAGAAAATTCAAAATTGTGGTAAATTCGCTATTAGACACATTGTTCACCGGGCTGTATGCTGTGTAGCAACAAACACCTCCGAAGGGAATATGGCATCACAGTGTTCTAAAAATTAAGCGAACGAGCCAAAATGCTTAGGATACGGTGTTTCCGTGCGAGAGTTCCTACCGAAATCAGGGTTATTTTTCGACATCTCGTTCGCTTGAAATTTTCACTGTTGCCAGAACATTGTGGCATATATCCCTATTTACCAAAGGCATTTCAAATTTCAGGCATTCCAGTATATACTCGCTCACAACTTGCGAAGACTGGAATCTCTAAGAGATACGGTCAAATGGGACAACAGGCAAGAATATTCACTAAGCCTTCGTGTGCAGCTTGAAGAGAACGTATGGACCATGCAGGTGTGGACTATGGACTATGGGCACATTATGCGCAAATTTTCGATTTTTTAAATCTCATGTTAAAAAAAACTAAGCTAACTATATCACGACTATTTTAGTTCGTTCACTTCGCGGTCTACATTGTCTTCTTCACGCTGGTTGCAACCTTAGTCTCCGCATTTATTCCCCCGCTCACATTCACTCGGCCTGCGGACCACTGGAAGATCGAGCTGTGCATATGCCTTACGAACCTCGCGATTCCCGTGTAAGGCTTTCCTTGTGAAATAGCGGAAGTGACTGCTGTTTTCGAGCCTTTCTGATCTCTCGAGTTTGTTTCGTCTTTCATTAGTTAACTCGCTTATTTAGCTGCATGCTATTGGTCTGCCTGACTAGCGCTCACATGATGCTCCGCATGAGGGGCAGTTCGTTCTATCGGGCGCTGTTCTGCGGGTATTCCGGAACCAGAAGGTTATATCAAATTTATTATTATAGCAGAGTATTTTTTAAAATTTTAAAAATGTTGTTAGACTGCCTGACTGTCGCCCAAATTATATTCCGACTATTTTCCATTATTTTCATTCGTCATATCAAGCGTAGTATGATATTTTGAGGCCTGGGGACATTTCGGAGCGTGCCATAGAAGATTCGACCTCGCACATCTCTCGATTGAACTCGCAATGGAACACAATTCTGGGAAGAAAGTGCCCAAGCATTGCATAAGTGAATAAAAGGTGCTAAAATGTTGTTATATAAATTCATATAGATTTTTATTAAAATGAGTTAGAAGCGATAAAATATTGCCAAATAACGACGTAATTTGTTGCTTCTGCCTTAGATGCAATAGGAAACTAAAAAATAGAAAAATTTTGATTTTTTACGAGGATCTCTCGTACAGTATAATTATTGCGTTAGCCGTAGCCCCTGTCTGCTAAATTCCATGTTCGTCATCACCATTATCGCTCATTTGAGCTCTTTATTTTCGCTTGGTTTGCCTGCCTACGAGACGTGCGGAAATAACGCACCGAACAGCTGTTATAGTAGGCATAGTCGATTGTTTTCCTCTAATAAGTATGGTAGCTTCACGGATGATGTTCGTATTATTGAAGAAAAAATCCATCTGTTAATATAATTCTACTTCGTCTGCACTCTGTTCACTTTGCTCGTTCGTCGTAAATAGGAATGATGACAACTCATTGAACATTTTCTTTGACCATCCCCAACTAACCATTCATCCCGTCCCAAATTTAGTATATTTCTTAGCTGGGCTAGCTTGTAGTAGAATCGCCTCTCTACCACGACGTGACTTCATTTGCAGTTTAGCCTATTGGGAGGCCCATTATGCTAAATGTCTTTTGTGGCAAGCAACATAAAAATCTCATTATGCAGTTGCTTTATTCGGCTATTAGATGGCAAATGTCGTATCACTGAAATCTAGATGAATGATATACACATAGGTACACAAAATCCATCTATGCTTTGAATAAAGCACGATTGCGAGGGCGTACGAACCGATTGTCACCCTTTGAATTTAGAATTTAAAGTCTACACGACTAACTAAGAACAATTTTCGCCTTTCATTCACACATCACACTTTGACAGAATGCAGCTGGCTCAGTGGAATTCTGTGTCGATCTGCATATGCGCTTTGATTTTCGCTGTACTGACCTCTTGTACTCTAGAATCATTTTTTGCAAAATTATAACAATACCGAGCTGAATTAATGACCCACACTTTCTTTTTGTAATGTTCTCTGGTATCTAAGCTTAAAGGAAATGTCCCACGAAAAAAATCGTTATTGAGTTAGTCGTTGGAAACATATCAGTATGGTCTAGACCACAAGATGTGCAAAAATCCCGATTCAAAACGGCTCTCTAGGCCTTAGTATGGCCATCTGAATGTGTGGGATACGGTAAGTCTTGTGGGGTAGTTTGTAGTTTCAACCAAGCACTCCCTTCCCCCAAAAAACCCAGTGGCATCGCCTGATCTCCATCGCTCTCACATCTACACACCTTCGCCCCTTCCTTTGCTCTTCCTTCCCTGCTCCATGGAGAGCGAGACCGAGCAGGTAATGCCAGGGGTTATTTAGCTAGTCGGTCTAGACTACAGACTACCCCACAAGATTTACCGTATCCCATACATTCAGATGGCCGTACTGAGGCCTAGAGAGCCGTTTCGAATCGGAATTTTTGCACATATTGTTGTCTAGGCCATGCTGCTATGTTTCCAACGATTAACTCAGCAACGATTTTTTTCGTGGGACATTTCCTTTAATGCATGCATTAATGCATCTCTACTGCTTCTTTCCCTCCTCTTCCTAGCAATCTCTAGCAGTCTCAATACACGCTGCGTCTTCTTGAAAAGCTCATTGTCCGTTGTTTGCACTATACAAGTATTGCTTGATTGACTCGGCCTATTGGCTTGTAACCCATGGGCTCCTTCAGCTTCATGTCTGCCATTTTGTCCTCTTCCTTTTCCGCTTCCTGTTTTTCGAATTGTTTGGTTGACATTCAGCTTTATGGATGATATCTTCACCGAACGGGGTCCGAACAATAAAACCTACTGGATTCATCAAATGACGCGTATTGATAGGCTAGGACAGTATAGATACGTTTTGTACATTACAGCTCCGATAGAGGTAAGTATATTTTCTCACATCCATCTGAATATTAACTTCAGAGCTTGTTCATCATTTTGACTCTATTATGCATTCCACTACTCGCCTACATCCGACACGTTATGAGAGTGGGTTTTGGCGGCAGAGATATATTATACTTACGTTTCACGGCCCACTAAACTCATTTCGACCATTTTCTTGAAACGGAGTGGCGTAAAATGCAAGAAATCCATTGAAACATTTGCGGAAGGAAGTTGGAATTAAATTGGCATATCAGGCAGTTCACGTCAATCTGATGCACTGCCTGCACTACCTCGGTCTCATGGCCTTCATCACGCTCTTCGCCCGGCTGGCGCTCATTCCGTATGAGGTGCAGCTCATCGCGATCAAAGGTACGTCTGCTTAGGCTTCGTCTTCTTCCTTTCTTTTCGTATCACACTTCTTCTCACTCTTTTGTTCAAAAGATCGCTGACGCACAATAACATATCACCTTTAAAGTCGGACCATGCAGTGCAGCTTATATTGTGATAGATTTCCGGGCTGACAAATCGGCGGTAGAGTTATGAATGAGCCAAGAATTTAAAAATAAGAAAGAAATAAAAGTACTTTCAGATTTCGGCTTCTTTCCGGTACCTCACATCAGTGCCGTGCGGTGGATATCTATGTATAATCTTCTGTTGTTTATGCCTATCATTGTCACAGAAAGGTCAGTAAAGCTTGTATAGTGGAATAAATCGATCCGTCAGTTTCTTCCACTCCAAAATGAGTCTGAATCTCTCACTTTTGCTCACTCTCTTACTTATAGGAGATTGGCACCGCCTCAAAGAGCTAAACCGCGTCAAAGCGCGAAGCTCGTGAAACCGAATTATTTATCTATTTTCTCCAACATAGGAGAAGGCTCATTTCAGAACGTTTGCTACAGTATATCTGCATGACTATGAAAAGAATCCTCGGCAGCACTTAATTATTTATATAATCGCACCACCTCTAATTTGGTCAATAATTGCTGAATCTATGATTATTACCGGTTGGTATAATTTTTGAGACTCTAAAACTTGTGACACTTTCAGGTAAAGTTAACGGTTATGCAATGGCGCCTATGTATCTCATACCACATGTTATCTCGATGATTGTAAGTTGCGACCTTGAAAGTTGTTGCTTTGTTTACAGCCACATGCATTGTCTATTTTCATACTCTGCGCAATCAAAATATACGATTTTGTAGTGGCATTGTTCTTCTTCAAACTAGACTGTTGCTCCCCGTGAGATGAAATACAGATGAAAATTCCTTGGCAATCTGCAACTTAAATTTAAATATGCTGTTAGTCAGTTTTAACTTCTTTATATTAAAAACTTTTAGCCTTACGTACGTGTATCTTTCAAGACCATACAATTGAAACTTTCGTGGGAATGAAACATACTGTTAAAAATATGATAGCCCAGTTATCATGACATATGTAAGTGAGTCTGGCAGGCTAGCAATGTTACCACAGGTGTTCCGGCGGCTGTATACGCGGAATGCGCGACGGTTAGCGCGGCTGAACAACCGGTGGAAGTGGGACAACCGACTCGACTACTCGATCAGCATACGACTGCAGTTGGAGGAGAACGTCTGGATGATGAGGGTTAATCGCAATTTATATTTGCAAAATGAAAAAAATCTGGGCGAACTATGCCGGAAACAAAGGGATACGCTTACCTACATGTCTATTAACTAGCGGCTATCCAGTTCGTACGACAATATGTTTTACACAGCGCTGTAGTAAACTGCGTAATATTACTGAAGAACAACAATAATTATTCTATGAAAGAGAAGCAGTTCAGAGCATGAACATCGGGATGTACTTTGCCTTCGTGTGCATGATCGTTTGCCTTCTCGCCGCCTTTCTTCCGCCTCTTGTGCTGACGAAGAAGAGCCAGATTCACGTCGTGGAGATGTGCATCTGCATCACGAACCTCATGATTGCCTGGTGAGCCGCTTTCAAGGCGAGCAAACTACGTACTCCACATTTAGCCGCGGTAATGAATAGGAACAGACAACAGTAGAAAGTGGTAGGAGGGATCCTTCAAATATCATCATACACTTTGTAATGGTATTATCATGGATGATTCCAACTTAACTTTAACCCAGGCTCATCACCATAAGTTAAGGGAGAATTTCAGTGGAATGTTCACGGTTCTTCTCACTGCTTCGATCTCGATCATCGTCATTCGGAAGACGACCGTATGCGAGGTGCTCAGTGGAGAGTACAGACGGAAGAAGCGGATGCGAAACAAACGGTATTTCATTAGATACGCTTTGAAATAGACAGAAAAATATGTGCTCTTTTTCGCCCCTGGACAATGTGCCCCACGGAGCACCCAATGTGCTCAATCGAGCACATCATGTGCTCCATGGGGCCCATATATGTCCAGGGGCGAAAGCACATATTTTTCTCTGTGAAGGGCGATGCTTTACGCGAGCGTATTCATCCACTGCGTTTCCTGCCTCTCATTACCATGGGTCTTTAAATTTAAGCCTGAACTCCAAATCCAGTGAGGTACGTAGAGTAAAACAGTACTAAACGGCTTTCCATTTTTCGAGAAACAATGATGAACTTTTCTCACACACTTCCAGATCATCGAGCACCATTCCCCTTCGGTCATCCCTCACAGTGAACAGCGAGACGAATTCGTACTTCAAACAGCTGGGCGACCAGTGGGACGCAATTATGCACTCCAAACACATGCATAAACGATGATTGACTCACACTGGACGTGCACTTGATTATGAAAGGGAGCAACAATTCAATGTCAACGCGTGCAATATCTCTGAGGAAGATTTTCGTACAGTCATATTTTCCATTTATGATATACGAAAGTGCAATGTTGGTTGATGGAACTCGCTCGCCAACTATGGTTGTTCCTACATATGTCCGAGAGAGAGCGAAGCGGTATGAAGAGAGAGCAGGCAAAATATGGGTTTGCTTGCATATTTCAACAAAAAGATCAGCACTTAGGCCTGACTTTTACTGCATGAATAGACAAGGACACAGATGCGTGATTGCTTTAGTTAATGCGCACATCTGTTTCTGTTAAAGGGACATGGAAGCCAAAAAAGATTGGCTTTCATATGAAACTTGATCGCCTAAATAATTTAAAAACCAAAACCAGAGTGCACAAAAATTTCTACTTCGCGAGATATCCAAAAAATCGTTTCCCAGCCAAGGCGCAGTCTTACGGCGTTTAGCGCATAGTAACGAGTCAAATGGCATCGAGGTATTCCCGGAACAAATACATATTTCTCGCTCCAGAAATTTTCTTAAAATATTTTTCAAACGCTATTATCCTTATTATCGTCTAAGAAACATATTTTACAAGTATCGCCATAATCGGTTTCAAAAATTTTGTCGCTTTCATGTCCCTTTAACTTTCCCGTTATTCAGTAATAGTATGCTGTGCCCTGCAAATATAACCATTCTTAATAAAGCATATAGAAGCTTACTCTTTAAAAGTTTTTTTAATAACTACTAATAGCTAATAGAGTAGTTTACGTGTAGTGTTACGACTATTGTCGTAAGCAACAATCAATATGTTGTTTCTGCTCAACCCCTTCCCCCAAGTGATCGTTCTCTGAGCTGGTCACTCTCATCCCCATTCTCCTTCCTTCCCAACCCCTTCCCCTACCATTCCCCAATGCGTGCACTCGCATCTGCCTACGTGTAGATCATCGAGTTGCGCGCTCCCTCCAAGCCCTATATAAGGCCGACAATTCACTCAGTCGTCAGTTGTCTTGAGCCTCCCAATCCCCCACCCCAGCTCCGACACTCCACTCGACCCACACCATTCCAATCGAGTGCCCAAACCAATACAGTACCATGAATCCATCCAGTACAGTATTCACCTAACCCTTCCCCCTCCCAGTGTACAGTAATAAATTTGTATTATTACGGTCATCCTACCACACACCACCGATGAAAGGGCATTTAGTCCGTACATGTAGAATTGAAGCTTAAATAATGAATAGTGAATTTGATTGCGTAAACACGCGCATAAAACCTCTTATCGATAATTGTATGATAGTATCATACTATGCTGACGGACTTCGTTATTATTTAGACTCAAACCTTGAATATTTAAATGTCTTCGCCAGACATCGAAAAGAGTATTGTGTTCAAATCACAACGTTGTAGAGCATGTTATTTCAACAAAAAGATCAGCACTTGGCCCTGATTTTTATTGTTAAGAAGTAGTGTCTAGGATTCCAATTTACCGTGCAGTATTGCACGATACCATTTTCTCGACATTTATTCTGTGATATCGCCGACATTCTATTAAACGCGATTGTACTCTGCTAAAAACATTATGTTTTGTATATTTCGATTTTTGGTTAGCGATTAAAGCATAATCTTTTACCGATTGATAAGATATCTTGTGCACGGTATTCTGCCCCAATGCAAAACCTTTGGAAAGCGAAAAATCATTTTGTCATTTCCTAATACGGTAGATCGGTGTGCCGCGCACCACGAATACATTGTCATGAAGGAGAGGGGAAAGGGGGGTATGATGATAGACACTAAAGCTAACTATCAACCACCTTGAGCTTCCTAAAACTCTGAAAAGATGACATCTTTGTGATTTTCGCTTGCCAAAGGTCTAGAATATTGTGTGGGATATGTAACTAAACTACCGTTATTTTTTCAGATCAGATTTTTCAGATTTTCAGACTCTTACCCTCTCTCGAAACGGGCTTCTTTCGGTGGTTCGTTTCTTACTGTGGACAGGAACTATATTGGATAACGTTTATTGTACGCCTGGATCGATTGAATATGCACAACCTGTATATAGTAGCAATTTTGGTTGAGGTATAAAAAAGAAAGGTCATTAAAAATGTGAGCTTGAGGTTGTTTTCCTATTTGCTGCACTTTTTCTTATGCCAGTAGTTATTTCAACAGGTTGGAAGCATAAGGTGATTATATCTTTTTCGCACTGAGACCATCTCATTCATTTTGGCCGAACACCTGACAAGGTCGTGGAGGGATTGCGTTACTTTGAGGAGAGGGATCTCTGAATAAGCTCGATTCCCCTGGCCGGGAAAACTCAATTTCCCATGCTTCCCTGTTCCACAGCTGACGTGCCTTCGGTTTATATAAAATGATGAGAGCTTGCAGGCTATTCGCCACTTACTACGTCATTGACTACGAAACGAAGAAGCGACTGTGGATATCAATATTAATCGGGAGTGTAATTATTATAACCGCATGTGCATTCTGTTGGAGCGTTGTGTCCGGTCAGAAAATTCAAAAAATCTGTAAGATATGGACAATGTGCTTAGAGCATGACTACTATTGCTAACTTATTCCGTAATGTACTATAATTTTCACCTGCAGGCTTACTAGATGTTACATATATGTGTTCCGTATTTTCCGTGTTCCTGGTACCCAACATTATCGCGAGCATAGTAAGTGTTTTCATTTTTCATATCTTTGAAACTCGAAAAATCGAGATACTACTGTTCTCTACATCAATACTATATACATTTCGTCGATGATAACATGCACGCCATACTACATCCAGAATGCTGTCAAATGTTATGAGCACCACCGGGAAAAAGAAAAAAAATTGCAAAGAAATCGTACAAACAATGGCCCAAAAATACATTACCTGCCTCATAGATCACGCCAATAACATCATTTCAGACCTACCACCTCACCTTGCGTTACAACGAAGGAAGGCTATCACGACTGACTGATTCGTATGGACGGCTGAAGAGAGACGAGTACTCACTCACTCTGAGAATGCAGTTGAGGGAGAACATATGGACTATGAAAGTATGTCGCTTGCATTCTCAAAACGTAAAATGCCAGCTTCAGCGCCTACAATTCATATCAATAGGAGCAGGTGTGATGATCCTGGCACGATTTCCCTCGGTCATTGCGCCCTTTTACTTCTTTTCCAACGAAGACGATATTTGGATTATGGAACTGAGCCGGATGATCGCTAACCTCTTCGTGTCCATGTAAGAGAATATCATCTTACATGTGAAACTAGAGAAACTGTAGTTATCGTTGAAAGTAGTCTGGAGCTAACCCAGTAGTTACAGCATCGCAAAATGTTGCAGACAGCCATGTAATCCTGTGAACTAGGTTGTTTAATCTAGTTAATACGAAAGATAACATGTCTATTAGCAAACGATACGAAAGACAACATGTCTATTAATTTGTTCCTTCAACATTTTACGCAACACAGAATTCCGCCCGGTGAAGAATGTGTCTAATAGCCAAATGGCCACTATTTTTGAATTTTCTAAAGAGTAGCTAAACCAGTCAACACCAAATTTTCAGAACACGTTGAATTCATAGTGGTTAGCTTAAGTTTTTAAATTCCTAGTTTTTTGTTCACTGGTTCGCCTACAGGATCTGATACTATGCGCGAAAACCGCTATTCGCTATTGTGACGCTTGAAATGCTGTGGCAGTATTCATGTCCTTAAAGGGCCCCTCTGAGTACATTGCTATCCCGTAAGAGCATATTTTGAACATTCCTTCAGTTTTGTCCTTATCAGAAAGCATATGTCTACATTCCTTCAATAAGCGATGCACACGGATCAGACCGCTCACGCGCTACAGTATTCGCAAAATGACATTCGTATTCGCGCGGTCCCTGAAGAGCAATGTAACTTTGCATACAACTTCTCGCCTAATTTAAACAGTGGGGAATAGCGGGGAAAAGATGCAAATATAGGATTATAGGTTTTCGACATTGCTCTTTCAGATGAGAGGAAGAAATCAAGGGGTCAAAAGTGCTCATGGGGCCCTTTAAGATGCGTTGTGATTGCGAGTCTTCTGGTGGCTTCATCGTTCGAGGAAATCCGAAACAAAGTTTTTCCTATATGGTTTAGCAGGCGATTCTTCCGGGCGCGGTAAGTCCTCTGAGAATAGAACCCAAGTAAAAGGGAAAATAATATGATAATGGTGTGCGTTATAGATAAATATTAATAGTATATTCAGTCCAATCGTGCGCCGGCCCACCGATGTTGTTACATCCACGTATTTTTCGCTTCTCGACCCACACTTTGAACAAGCACGGAAACGTACTAAATGAGTCGAGAAATGAAGTTTATCCAAGATGGAAGTGCTTAAAGGGAGCAGGAAACGGAAAATTCAACAGAACAGATTACCGTTAAAATACTTGAATATACCTAATTTGCCCTTGCGAATACAATGGGAGGCATAAAAATCCATAAAAACGACTCCAATAACCCCTTTCAATGATTCGGGTTACGGTATCCGTAACCGGGGAAAGGTGTGCCTTGGCGGAGCCCCCCGCAAGGTAAA
>LS823843.1:5982-16924 GCA_900490955.1 Micoletzkya japonica
GTTTCAAAATGTGAGAAAAAACATGGTGACAATAAAAAAATCGAAGAAAAAACTCGAAAATCGCAAGTTTTATTTTTTCGTTCCGGGCTTCCGTCGTTAACAGGAATGTCGCTTTTGGCTTAATTCCTTTCGCTAAACACAGTAACGTCGTCGTTGGATGAAATTTCAAAAAATCATTTCTCGAATACTATTAATTTTTTTCCTTTTGGTTTTGTACTAATTACGACAAAATCTTTCATATAAGCTTCACTTGAAAATCACTTCCGTGTCCCTTTAAATCAACTGAATTCAAGTAACCTCGTACAGTTGATGAATTTCGACGGGATTCAGATGCCGACGAAGCCAATTAGTTCTGGAATGGCCTAAAATCAACTAAATTCAAGTAACGTCGTACAGTTGATGAATTTCGGTGGGATTCAGATGCCGACGAAGCCAATTAGTTCTGAAACGTCCTAAAATCAACTAAATTCAAGTAACGTCGTACAGTTGAAGAATTTCGACGATTTTGAAGTGTCAACAGAGTTAATTGACTTCGAGTGTCTTTCTATGGTTTCACTTGACCTCTACGATTCCTCTGCAGGTCACTGACGGGTCAACTGAGATTTATCTAATTTTTTACGATTTCTGCTCTACGATGTTTAACGGGCCTCCCGAGGTGCCTACAGATTCCCCCGAGTTTCTGCTATTTTTTTCGAATATTTCCGAGCTTCAGGGGGTCTCAACCGAGTTCAACTTAGTTCCGCTAGTTCGACCAAACGTAAATTTCCGCAAGCTATTCTACGGATAGAATACTATACTGGGTCTAAAAATTTATTCGCCCCTTTATTTTTTGAATTCTCTGTACATCCAGCAATTTTTCAGTTATGTTTTCTCAGTATTTTGCGATTCATTTCTCAGTTATTTCTCAGAATATTTCTCAGTGTTTTTTATTTTTATAATGATTTTGTTTTGAACTAGCATGCCAAAATTACAAGAAGCATTCCTGATGCGTGCCACACAAATTCTGTTTACACCGCTTTAAACGCATGCTTGGCATGCTTGTGAAATGAGAAAAGGTATGAGCTGTGCACAGCATTCCGCCCGGTGAATAATAGCGAATTCACAACTAGTTTTGAATTTCCTCAAGAGTGGTTGAACCAATCTCCACAAAAATTTCAGCCGCGCGATTAATCTCCCCAAAAGTAGGTCACCGACTTTCAAACAGAGGCATGTAGTTCAATTATTTCTGAAGGTATCGAAATGAAATTCGCAGAAACCGTGTAATTCATGCTGAGCTAGGTCTCTGCGAATTTTGATATTCATAGCTCGCTTTACTCTTGAGTTTTATTTATTGTTGTTTGAAAGTCGGTAAAAAAAGATCGGACGAGGGGGATTAATCGCGCGGCAGAGCTTATTGAACGAACTTACCGTCAAGCTAGTAAATTGTGAGCCGTGTTTGAAACACTTGAAAAAAGGCCATATCTCGGCTGGAAAAGGTCGTACAGAGTTCTGGTTGGAATTTTTGGAATTCTCAGGACAAGATCTAGTTGTGTATCAAGTTTGGTGATGATTAGACAACTCTAAAACGGTTAAAACGGCTTTTATTCATCTTGACTGAATGAAATTCTCGCTATCCCTGTTCGAACCTCTCCAATGCCACATTTTTACGTTTTAAAGGTCTTTAAACTTGATGAATCATTACCAAACTTGATACACAACTAGATCTTGTCCTGAGAATTCCAAAAATTCCAACCAGAACTCTGTACGACCTTTCCCAGCCGAGATATGGCCTTATTTCAAGTGTTTCAAACACGGCCCACAATTTACTAGCTTAATGGTAAGTTTTCAAATTCATAATTTTTGGTTCTCTTATTCGCCTACAGGATCAAATCCAATGTGCGGAAACCGCTATCCTCTATTAGAACGCTTGGAATGTTGGGTGTGCCGGAACATACTAATTAATTTTTTTCAGTACATTCCCGGCTTCCCGTGCAACTTTTTCTCCACCTATTTGGCGCCCACAGAGTAAGATAAAAGCTTTTAAAGGGATGGAAAGTAGAACGCGATTACCTAACTCAATCACAAGGTAGAGAACGGTAAGGGATTAGAACGGAGATGGGAAGAATACGAGAATAATAACTTAGTCCGCTCGGAATTTCCACTAGTAAGAAATATATTTACATAAATACATAGATGGATACATAACTGAGGAGATATGATAGTGATGGAATGTCAAAGAAAAGTATTCCTACTAATAAATTGTTAAAGCATGCATTTCTCATTGTCAGGAAGAAGATTACTCGCTTCATCTTTCTTCTCTCCTTCAGCTTAATTGCACGAGTTGTTACTGAGGTTCGATTATTTCTTGTAATATGTGTATTGTTCTTGCAATATTATACTTATTCATCCTATTGTGTGATCAACATTGAGTGAAAGCACACGAAAACAGGCATAAACTAGTTACGAAAACGCGAAAATTTTCAGTTGGTCAAAGTAACTGTGAGAATCGACGGCAGAGGGGTGGACTACGAGTACGTTTCCTATCGTTTTATTATTGTATCAAAGAGATTATACTGAATGTGTTTATTATTCTGTGTATTTTATTCTTTGTGCAACAATTTTAAATTAATTTTTAAACACACGTATTTCTGCAAAACAATATATTCAAAGAGGAACTAATTGCATCGAAAAAAGAAAAATAAAAAATTGCAGGTTCCAAACGACAGCAACCACTTTCGCTATCTTCTTCACAATGATGTCCCTCTACTGTTGTGACCCGATCATACCGCTCTACAGCGTGATTCTCTCAGCGTCTTTCTTAAAATTGCATTGCATATTGCAACATAGCAACGGGTTCTGCTTACCCAGCACCTTTGACAGCGCAAAAAAATCTAAAGAAAAAACAACAAAAAAAAACAAAACTCCTGCGCCCTCAGTAGGGTTGGCATTAGGGTTGGAAATATGAACTAGGTAGAAATGTGAACGTTCAAATCAGGTAAGGCCGCATTCAGCGTCCGTCGCGATAATTATTTCTGGCTTGCGCGGTGGAAAATGAATGTCTGCAAAGGCGAACGTTCACTTTTGACGAGGAAAGTGAACGTTCACTCACTTTCGCGAACGTTCATATTCATAATAGGCATGCGAACGTTCACATTCACGATAGCTCATTTTCCTCAATCATCAGAATAGTTCTCATTTCATTCAGTCTGCTTCGTGAAGAGCAGGCGGATAATCACTTTTCAGTTCATATTCCCAACCCTAGTTGGCATTACAAGCGCCATTGAGTTTGAAATACTTGTAGAATATTTCAAAGATTTATATAAATCGCAGACTTTGCTTTTTTGCTTTTATTTGTTTTTTTTTCTTATTTGCTTGAAAACCATGGTATTTCTTTGAAAGAGGTCAGGAACGACCCACGGTATTCTGCTCCAATACAAAACGTTTGGAAAGCGAAAAAAATCATTCTGTCGTTTCCGAATACGGTAGATCGGTGTGCCGCGCACCATGAATACATTGTTATGAAGGAGAGGGGACGGGCATATAAAAAATAAAGGGTACCTAAAGTGTCAGAAAATCTTTATTTTGAGTTTGATCTATAGTTACTCTCACCGCGAAAATTTGCAGCGTAGTAGGAAAGGAAGCGCCCTACAAGTTATTGACTGGCATGAGGGAGATCAAAGGAGGCGATGCCACTGGGCAAAGAAGGCCCTTCCTCTCACCTCCAGAGAAAGAGACTCACCCCCTCCCTCCCGAGGGAGGATGATCTCTTGCATCTCAATCTCTTGCATTTCGCGTACTTTCAGCTTTTTTTCTTGTGCTTTGATGTACGTAATGTTTCTTTATCACCACTTTCTTGCATTTCAGAAGTCGAATAAGGGAGTGCACGAGCTGACGATGGAAGAATACGGGGAGAAGCGAGAGATGAGAGAAGAAAAGGAAGGGAATGCCGAAAAAATGGAGCATAGAAGATCAGATGCGCCGTCATTTTTTCTTCTCTCCTTCTATCAGGTTGAGATTATTTTTGTTTCCGTTTTCTGTCTCCTGCCAACGATGTTATTTGTCAAAAAACGCGCTGCCAGAACATTACTTTTTCGCTTTCTTAGTGTTGCCGTTTGTTTCAATTTCCAAAACTGATATTTTCTGGCAACGTGTTCATTAGGTGGTGTGAGAATTGAGCAACGACATAAAGAGGTTACCACTTACAATTAGTTTGCTAGCTGTTTCGCTGTTTCTCTTTACGCTCACCGTTTCATTTTAGACCCAAATTTTTACATAGAGATCCGGGTGCTAAAATTTCGTTGCTCAATTTTCACAAGCAGTTTGGTAGTATTTCTATATTCAGGTTTGCCCTGCTATACAGGTTGAGTTATATTTCACACTTTCTGTACTGCTCATGTTCACTTTCTCCTTTATTTTGCTGATAAATACTATAATACGTATTTGACAAGAGCACGTGGTGTCTTCCGTTGAACGGGAGAAACCTGAAACATGAAATTTTTATTATAGTCTTACACCGTTTATCTGGGCTAGCAGTGGAGGGGTTCCAAATGAGGGAGTCTTGACAGATAGGAGAGGTCGGGGACTTCAAATCTTCGTCAAATACTAACTCAGCCCGCGGTGTCCATGATCATGAGTATCCTCTTGATCCTGGTTTGGCGCTAGTTCCCCCGTGCGCGAAGTCTTCAGGGGGAACGATTCATTTTCTTATCCAAGATTGAAAGGGGTTTGAAATTTAGTAAATGAAGATTGAAATTTTATGTAAAAATAAAAAAAATGTATGTAATTTAAATTTCGGGCGCGAGTGGTCTGGAGACTGAGCTGTAGTTGCGTAGAGAATTTGCGTAGTAGTTGGTGTTGCTCCAGATAGTGGTGCAGATGAGCGGAGAAGACGAGAGGAAATGACCCTGCTGATTGTAAAAAAGATAGGTGTAAAATGTTTGCTTTTGCCATGAAGTGTCGTCCACGTTGATCGACGTCGTTGGCGAGGGCTGAATAGTAGAGAATAAATTCAAGACAGTAATAACGGCATGACACAGAAAGAACGGCAATACAGAGAAAGTGAACGATGACAAATGAAGAGATCAGCGGGCTGCCCGCCAAGGGGGGAAGAGGGTGCGAAGGAGACGTCCGTCTCTCCCTTGATCAATAGCAACCCTATTCCCAAGTACCGTGCGCAAAATAGGTCAGATGCATGATCTGGAAGTCCCTTTTTCAAGATAATGGGCGAAATACGAAATTTTCGAAACTCATGTTTTCTATTTGTAATCTACGTTACCATAGGGACCGATCGACGTATTGATCTGTGACACTTTAGGTACCCTTTAATAGGCACTAAAGCTAACTTGTATCGACCACCTGGAACTTCCTAGAACTCTGCAAACATGACATCCGTGTGATTTTCGCTTTACAAAGGTCTAAAATATTGTGGACCGAAAAAAATGACTTTTTTCTCAAAGGAGAGGAGAGAATTGAGATAGCTCAGAAATAAACTTTTGTCAAATTTTTAGGGAAAGAACCGATTTGCCTTTCAGGTCAAGCTTGCGAAGACCTCCATCCAATACATCCTCTACCCGGTATACGCCCTTCAAGCTCTGCTCTCCGTTCAAGGGTAAGCAAACGGAACTACCTCTTTAAAGGCAACCACCGACAACTTTTTTACCCTATGCTTTTTCACCCATCATTGGATAGCACTCAGTGTCCTTAGTTCCGAGTAAAAAGTTGAAACTATGAAACTTCAATGTTGCTTAGAAAAAGCTGTGCATAGATTTTCCTCTCGCTTTCTGCGTCTCTTCGTTCCTCTCTTGTCTCTCACAATCAATTAACCGCACGTTAATTGGATGTACCTAGAAGTTAATGCGATGGTCGGAGGGAGCCTTTTTAACTTAAAAGTGCACATAAAAGAGAAAGTTAACAATACTACAAGACACTAAATGTTTATCATAGACCGTTCTGTTCCGATGACAAACAAAATTTCTGTAATTTCAACATAATGTCGTTTTATTAGCTCTTTATTAATGTTTCATTAGCTCTATAAAATACAGTTAATAAACTCCGCCGGCCATGTAGTTAACAAAAACATTTTAATGATGAAGCTTTCAGAATCATTCTGGATATTCTCATGCTCGAGGAAGTGATCAATGCAGATTACAATCGAAGTAGGCTGAATTGGTCAAGAAAATTCATGCATTAGATATTATTAGTGTTTTATCTAAAATGACGGATAAAAGCATGCGCATGTGAACCCCCTACGGGACATAGGGGTAACGGTATCGATGCACGAGCTCAATTCCCTTCATTTGAATATCTTTCTCTAAATTACAGCATATAGAAGAAAGGGAAGCTAGGTATGTTATGTTAATATTTTTTCAAACTTTTATCAGGAGCATTCCATAAGATTCGTGAAATCGTGATGCCCCACCCCCATTTTGCAGTCCTCTTCTTCGTGATGTTCGCCGTCGAAAACGTCCTGCTGGCTCTGGTAGTTATCGTCGGCCTCCGTCCGAGCGCCTCGGGGCTGTACGACAAGTACGTACATCCACATTAGAGCCTGCGAACCGATACCGATAGCCGATTTTCACTGTCAACATTGCCAGAATCTCTCCTCCTAATAAGTACGGTGTGAAACATAACCCCGGAAAAGTAGCTTAATTGGATTAAATGGTATCGATTCGCAGACTCTAATCCACATTTTTTACACACTGAACAGAAACATTTAAAGGAGGCTCATTCGGTACCGTAGTCAGGCTGACTGAGAATCATGTGCATAGCGAGAGAGGGAAAGACATAGAAGAGAAACTAATCAAATCCGTCAGGATGCCGTCAGGAATTTGAATAGATTACGGTTCCGAATTAAGGTCCTTTAAACATATTCCATGTTTTCATTGAACTCAAACGAAAGCCTCTCCTTTTAAAGAGCCCGCTCCTTTTATCTGTCTTATTCTTCGATGCCTGGTCAGCGTGGCATATGAGCAGCAGCGTTGACAGCATAGATGACTGCACACTAGGAACGCCTGACGGCTGCTTTTGCAAGCACTCCATTTCAGTTTCTCTTCATCCTACATTGTGATCGAATTATGATAAATAGTCGCTAATCGCACTCTACTGTCCCCACTTGCTTGAGGTACCACACTCGCGGTGGCAAGGTGGCCAAGACGAACCGGGGCACGCCCAGGACGCCCAATACGCCGCAGCAGCACTCGAAGACCCCGCGGACCTCCCGAACGCCCGGAGCCTCCACGCCGCGCAAGCCCAACACCCCCAGGAAGTGGCAGCTCCGAACTCCCGCCTCCACTCCCAGGACGCCCAACACTCCGCAGCAGCACTCGAAGACCGCGCGGACCCCCCGAACACCCGGAGCCTCCACGCCGCGCAAGCCCAACACCCCCAGGAAGTGGCAGCCCCCAACTCCCGCTTCCACGCCCAGGACTCCCAACACCCCCAAGAAGGCAGCCAAATCGCCGCGGACTCCCGCGACGCCCTCTAAGGTACATCTAAGCATGGCGATAAAATGTCGTATTATCCTAGACATGTTTGTTGAAGTGTAATATGTATTTTATGAAGGGGGATATGGAATGTAGTTGACAAGAAAACGCCTAGTGGTACGAGTTGAAAATTGGAGAAATGTGACCTTCGCAGACCCCGGTTGCCTAACTCCGCCCAGTCACTGCAGAGAACATACCGGAAGGCTACCGAAGCAATGTGCAATAAACGGTTTTTTCCGTGAAACTTGGACACACTCGGAGAGCTTTTTTTTCTCACTCAGATACCTAGATAGCCAGAAGCGAATTGCGTGTACTAGTGATACACAGTTTAGCCTTGTATTCCATCCGATTTTGTATTTTTTTAAAAATTCGTAATTTGCATATATCGATTTTTCTGAATTTTCCAGATTTCCATATTGCCAAAATATTTCAATCACATATTGGGTATCATTCGTAATCCCTTCGAAAGTTATGCATATTGGCGTTTAGAACAGATGAGATAGACTTCAAACTAGAGTGTATCTAGTATGCGAAGGAAAAGTTGAGATTTTTTTTGTTGATTGTTCCGGGCTAATTCATGCACTGCGCCTGGGGTCTGGGAACGACATATGTTATGTATTTGAACGTCCTCTATCATATCCATATCTCAGAAGTGCGTAATTTCACTGCCCCCTTGGCGTTATGCCTATAAGAGAAAGGGCTCTTTGGTGATTGGTGATTGGTGTATGACAAAGTTTTTGCACATTTTTTCTTTGCTCGTTTTTCACCAAAAACAGGAATTACCGTATTCATATAACTTTTGCCGATGATTGCCCTTCAGTATAGTGCTCAGAAGATGAAATTTCTCGTTTTTGTCTGTTCATTGTAAACTATGCTGTTTCTCCAGCTTCCTTCCAATTCCCGCAGAATTCATAACTTATATTTTCCGTAACTATTATAAGTTCTTGTAGAGGACAAGACTGAACTTTTTTCCTACAATGACCTGTTTGATTACAAAGAGCTAGTCTATTACAAAGAACGTCGAAATAACGGGGTAGTATGGAGCTTTTACCCGATAGTATGGAGCTTTGTTGAAGTAACACAAGCAATAACTATCTAGATAGTGATGATTTACTTTTTACCAGCAATTCACTGCGAATTTCCCTCTTCTCTCTCTATGTCTGTCTGTCTAACTGTCTAACTGTCAGTATGTGTGTCCGTGCACAAAACTTCTCGCTCAGAATTGGGAATTTAAAAAAAAGTTCTTTTAAGAGTGCTGCTCATTTCTTCATATTTCAGGACCATTTTTTGCGTTTCTGAAAATTCGGGGAGAAGAGTATGAGGTGCGTGTAGCGTCCAGCTGATGTGTTGTGTATGGCGCAATAGGTATGCGTGTCCCCTAGTGTTTTCATATTGCGGGTTCGACTCCACCTCTGCGATATATATTTCTTGCAGATTTTGCGTTTTTGCTTTATCTTTATAAAATGTGTACTAATTCTATATTTTTGGAATCTGCGCAATTGATGCTTCAATATACGCAAAAAATTAGGTTCGAATTCCAACATTTACATTGTGAACAACCCTATAAAGTTAAAATAGAATAACGAAAGTTAAATATTCGCAATCTTGATCGAAAATTATACGCATAATCGAAATTACAACCTCTTTCTTCAAAAATAGAGAAAGTTTGTGAATTCAATATAGTGTTCTGAACTTACAGTATGTCATGCAACAAATGTATTTACATATTCGAAATCTCCATACAAATTTACCTAGGGTCACAAACCAAAATTCTTTGAAATACTCACTAGCAAAGTCACGAAACTTGTAAGAATATTGCCCGCTTTACGTCTCCTCTCCTCTCCACAAAGTTCACCAACATTTGAAAGATCGCCGACAGCGAGAGAGCATCCCTCAGCATGGGCAGAGTGAGAGAGCGAAAAGAGCACCACCGGGTATGCTCTTTTCGCTCTCTCCAAATCGCATGCTCTTTCGCCTCTCTCTGACCGGTCACTGATCTTTCACCTATTTTGGTCAGCGGCCGGTCGGCGACGTTTCGGGGGGAAGTCGGAAATAACTCCGAACTCCTATGCTTATACATGGGAAAGTTCGCGACCCCGTTGCCCAATTAATGCCGAACTTTCGACGGTCGCTGACCGGTCGCCGAGGGGGATTAATCGCGCGGCTGGTCATTTGATCTGAAGAAGTCATTTAGAAAACTTATTCAATAAAACCAAATTTTCGTGATTCTGGAGCGTAACTGCTGAGCAGGACGCAGGGTATGGTCCACAGCACGCTTATTGGATCGCAAGATGCATTAAAGGGACATGGAAGCCAAAAAAGATTGACTTTCATATGAAAGTTTATCGCCTAAATAGTACAAAAACCAAAACTGGAGCGCACAAAATGCCTACGCGCGTATATCCTAAAAATCATTTCCTAGCCAATGCGCAATCTTACTGCGTTTAGCGCATTGTAACAAGGCAAATGGCATCGAGGTACTCTCGGAACAAATAATTATTTCTCGCTGCAGAATTTCTTTAAAAATATTTTTCAACCGCTATTATTATTGAATAAAACTCTACGTCCGTGCACGTTTCGACGACTATGCACTAAGCACCGTAAGTCGGCATTGTAATTACGATCGGAACGGAATATTCTAGGCTTCGTTTTTGCCCGTTTTCTCTTCTTTTTCTTGTTTTTCCGACTATTCCTTGCTTGCGTTGAGTAGTTCTATATTGGAACAATTTTCCTAATGTACATTCAATCTCAGACATCTTCGCATTGAACGGTAAACGCAGTTTATAATATTCAGTTCCGGTCGTAACCTGCGGTGCCGAAGTGTGCACGGTTAGCGCGTAGTCGTCAAAACGTACGGACGTAGAGTTTTATTCAATAATATCTTCATTATCGTCTAAGGAACGCATTTTATGAGTTTTATCGTGTTCGGTTTCAAAAAATCCCCGTCCCTTTAATACAGCAAGTTACAACTCATAAACCGAAACCTCGTCCAGCCGCACGTTTAATGTGGGAAATTATCTCGAGATTATTTGCCCATTTCAAGACGGAGCTCGTCATTATGTGATAAAAAAGCTCCAAATAAACTCGACCTATTTTTGAGAATCACCACCAGCTATCGAGGCAACTGCCCACCCTGCGCCTTCCCTACCCATCACCCCATCTGCTCCAATGAGCGGGGCCCGCGAAACGTATTCTAATTTACCCCGTCCTCCCTTTTGCGGTCGACCGGTAGATCAGTGGAGAGTGAGTCTCGCAATTATCTCGAGATTAATTTGGAGCTAGGGAGCGACGAGAGAGTATGCAAAATGAAGAGAGCAAAAGAGAGCACAGATCTACTGCTCAGTTTTGCTCTCTCAAAAACGCGTGCTCTCTCGCCAAAAATGGCGAGCTCCGAATTAATGGCGAGATTTTCTGAGGTGAGGTAGCTCCTCATTATCTCGTCGAGATAATGGTGAGATACCGTTTTCTAGTCAATCTTGATG
>LS823890.1:0-23569 GCA_900490955.1 Micoletzkya japonica
GGAGGGTTATGTGTGCGATGACCCGAGGGTTACGGTAGAGACGACAGGGGGTACAGAGTGGAGGGTATCCGCAGAGAGGGGATGAAGTACGACAGGGATCCCAGCAGGGATAGGATGGAGTGCGGAGCGAGAGACGAGCGAACCACTCTGGGTTTATCACAAGACAGGAATGAGGGGAAACGAGTGAGGGGAGAGAGGAGAGAGACGGGGTGTCGGGATTATCCAAAATAGGTATAATGCAATTAGCCTATATACAACAGTAATGTATCATTAAATTGATAAATTCCGATCATTGCAGATCGGCCCTGCCGAGGACGCCTACCGCCTGTACGTGTCGGAGAGTCGGGCGGGCAACCTGACCAAGAGGAATCCCGTGGGAGATGCGCTGGCCGGGTGGGCTCTTATACGTGGGCAGTTTGTACCGTCCGTTGTTTTGAACTAGAGCCTACCACTCCATAACTTGTTGAGGTTTTGGTTAGCCTGCCAATGAGGAATCTGTAATGATAAGGCATCTACCAAGCTATATTTCTGACAAAATGAGGGGCTTACGACCACCCGACTTGCCCATTTGTATGGTGTGGTATTAGAAGTTTATCTTTTTGAACGGGATAAAACAAAAATAACGTATAGTTAATAATAAACTATGGATCTAGAAGATAAATATGTTAGTGGGCGATTAGCTCTATTTATGCTCGCCACGAAACATAATCAGGAAAAGAACGCACATGCACAGAACTCTTGCTAGCATACTGAAGAAGTCTTCTCCTGAAGAAATTTTCATGGCTACTACCAGACCGCCATTGGCAGTTTCTTACAGCATTTCAAATATTATAAGTATTTATTTAACCTTGTTTGGCAATCAAAAGATTTAAAAAAGTGTTATCATTGCAGTCAGAACAACGGCAAGCAATTCACGGCCATGGACCGCGATCACGATAGTGACAAGGAGAACAACTGTGCGCAGATCAGGAATTACGGGTACGGTAGGGGGGAATGACTGAGGACTTGTTAGGAGACGAGCGGATAGGTTGAGAGAGGTTCACGGAACTACTTCTACTGTAGAACTCCTAGATATGCAAAACTTTGAAGGTTTTCTTTTCGGAGAAATATTGAACCAATGTTATGGTTCGGAATAGACCTACTTTGTAAGGCTCGAGAAACATATTTTTTGCTTCTTGATTTGTTGGATTCCTGTAGTGGTCTGTAGTTAACAAGTAGTTATGATCGTCTGTAAAATCGCTGTTACTTTTCAGTGGCTGGTGGCACGGCTCGTGTGGTCTTATCGCCCTTAATGGAATGTACGGAGATGACTCGGGCAAATTGAGGTACGGTATATGGGAGTACGGTAGATTTTCCATATCCAATGATAGCCCTGATAAAGGTGATTGAACTGCACTGAAAACTGAACTGGTATATTTATCGATTGGAAATCGGGTTGCGGTAGCTATATTACTAACAGGCTATGGTAGCTTTTGTGAGGTTACGGTCCTATTACATAGTAAGGGATCAGGAATCTTTGATGTGCAGGTACCAAGTGTTCTACCGGGAGATAGACAATGAGAAGGTCAAGTACCACATCCACCCGATCCGGTCGCGAATGATGATCCGACCGCGACGCGTCTGAGCGCACGCGCCTCGTGTCGCGTCTCGCCTCCTCCCCGCCATGACTCGGTTGCCCTGTTTCCTATTCGGTTGACCCTTCCTTCTCGTAGTATTCTACTGACTTTCATGTTCGTTACTTGTCCTTGCCGTACAGCCGGCGATTGGTCTCGACCGGCTTGCAGGCTTCACTTCCGGTCGCCGCCGTTTCCCAATCCTCACTATCTACCGTATACTTGTGCGTACCGTATACCGCCTCCCCTCTCCTTATCTCCGCTCAGACTTTCTCAAACGGGCAGCACTCTTCAACCATAAGATATACACACAAACCTAATTTTCTAGCCGGCCATTCTTTCCCTTTTTTTCTTTTAACCTCTACATTTTCCGCCTATACCTCGGATTTTCCACTGACTTCCCCTACACATTTGCCCCCTAACTGCATCGTAATAACTAATCTGAGATACTCCTTCCCCAGCTCTCGTTTACCCCCCCCCCTTTTCATCACCCAATGCCTTCATACGTGTACAACCCGTGCTTACCCTCCTTCTATCGGTCGCCGTTTAACGTAATAACTATGACTATGACCCTTTCGCATAATTGGCCATTCTTCACTCCTCTTTATTGTCTCTTGCAAGGCCTCTGACTAGCCAAAGACTTGCGCATTTTAATGCAATTCCTGGACTTGATTACGGTTTTGGCTTTTATCAAAAATAATTATGTTTTGATAGTTTTGCAGCACTTAATACAAAAGCCAAGATCATAACTAAGCCTTGTTCCATGCAGCCTGGCTGTTCTTTTCTCTATGCTCGTTTCCTGCTTCCTGGTAACCTTTGACTATTTAAACGTCCCCTCATTGATTTTCGCTATGCGATATTTAGTCTGCGAGGTGTTTCTCTTGTCTTTGCTTCTTCATTTTCTCTTCGTCTAGCTCTCCTAGTGCAATTCCCTCTTACAGTATGCTTGTCCGAGTTGTGCACTGCGCTGCTTTTTGTGTGTATACAGTATACTCGACGATAAATATGGAAATGGCAAGGAGGGCGGTAGGAGTACCGCATGACGACTGCATACGGAGAAGGAAAAGGCCCGAAGCAGTTAGTAAACAAATTTACCCAACTATCTCAACTCTCCTCGGTGCAAATCACCGGTTTTCGAAAGAAAACAAAGCAAAACAAAAACGTAATGTACGGGAATACTCTATTCTAAACAGCGTAAAGCAATGCAAAAAGTCTCTAATCTGCGCGTATATATTTAAAAGCTCTGTATAAAAGGTGTATAGCAAGATGAAGCAAAGGTTTCAGAATAGAAATTATTAGAAAGTAAAATATTTCAAAAAAGAGAATCGTTACTGGTCGTCAGGCATGGCGATCCACTGGTTACCGTGGTCCAGTTCGGTAGTGGGAATGGGCGGGGGCTGGATTACGGTATTGATCGTGGCGAGAGTCCGCACGGCATTCGACAGCAACTGCAGCGCCTCCAGTTCAGGAGCGGTGTACGGTACTTGGGTGGGACTGAAGGGGCAATATTCGAATATCTCTCCCTCCCTCCAGGCAATCTACTACAGTAGTCCTCGACTCAATCAGAAATATTGAGAAAACTCAACCACCGTAACGGCGTCTTTCCTACCTATAATCTAGAATTGTATGTTTTTTATTCATTTATTCATGTTCTTAATGATAGATGATCTTAAAAAATTAAAAAGAGGAAAAACTTGGCAGTATGTACTACGCGTGAAACATATCCTAATGACTGTATAGCACGACTTACAAGGGCTCAATTACGTAGTTAGTGGGCGGGCATTCGTATGCAGCAGACTGCGGTGGGTGGGCGGTCCACTGAACTGATCTTTGATCTTTGAGTGATCTTTGATCTTCGAGTGATCTTTGATCTCTCCTAGTGATTAGACCAACCTGACACTGCGTCTCAAAGTACGTGTTCGGTGAGTAGGGCTCGGGCGGATCATCGCAGGGAGTTTGCCTCAATATTGGAAGTTGATCTTTGATCTTTCCACGGGATAAAAGGGAAGCAATGAAGCACGCAATCGCAGTAAATGGGAAGAAGATGTAACTAAATGTTATTGATGAAATGCTTATGCTGGTACAGTACATGGATGCCGGAGAGTAGACGTCGAATGTATCGATTGGCTCGGAATATGTCCAGAGAAGCGGCTTGACGTCCTGAGGGGAAAAGAATTACGGTAGGCTACAATGATTTATTGAAATTGTTACCCAATGTAAGTTTATATCATGTTTTAATACTAACACTCAGCTATAAATCAGATATATTGCGAATATTGTACAAATCATACGGTATGACTCATACCTCACTCGAGTGATCCACATACTCAGCGTATAGAGAAGGCTGCTTTCTAAAACAAAAATTACTTTATCCACAAACGCCAATTCCAGGAGGCTCACAGTACAACAGAGACTCATCGTCAGTCAAGGAGGATTTCCATGGTTACTTTTTACCATCATAAAAAAAATCCATAACGAACGTACGTCTTATCCCTTTTAGGATGACGCCCAAAAGACCCGAATGCAATGGTCTACTACTCACCCATAGTACTGTCCCGCATAAGCACCGTACTCGTCCACTACCTCCATCTGTAATGGCCCAATAACCGTACCGCCCTCCTCCGGTGATGTGCAGGACTTACCGTATCCCGCGAACGCGTCGCGCAGTCGCCCAACGCGTCGCGTATCTGCTCCTGCTCCTCGAGGTACGCCCTGTGCAGTATTGCCTCGACGGCCGCCTTCTGGTCCTGAATAGAAGGTTGAAATCCTACCGTACTATCGACTTTGTACACTGCGAATGTTATTCTCAAGTAAGGTGAAACAGGAAAATAGCCAAGTTTTTGAATTTTTGATCTAACATGCACATCAAGAGGGCGTTGGCACGTTACCAAATTCACGGAAAAGTGCAAAATAGTTTACCAAAAGAGGACGTTTTGAGTAATTTTTTTCTAATTTTTGTTTTTCCAAGCTTATAATATTCCTCGTTATCGACTAAGTACCCTGTAAAACTTATTGGAGTCGCGCTTAAGCGTTTTTGACTATCATTAAGATTACCGTACTTCAATGCAAATTAGGATTGGCTATTACTACAGCGTGCGCGCTGTGTGAAATAACTAAGTTTTCAGTGTATACGCCTTGTGTTATCTACCGATTTTGCACACTAATGGGATCATTTCTCGAGGAAAGGTGCCCACCCTGCATGAACCCACCGGTGTGTTGTAGTTGCGAAGGTGCTGCTGCTGCTTAGCTGGTATGGACGAGGGTGGCAGGTGGGAGGGGAAGTCGACCATCGAGAGGTCTTGATCAGGCGAGAGAAGAGGGGGCTGGTGAGAGTAGGGAGATGGCACGGACATGTTG
This sequence comes from Micoletzkya japonica, assembly GCA_900490955.1. Lineage (NCBI taxonomy): Eukaryota > Metazoa > Nematoda > Chromadorea > Rhabditida > Diplogasteridae > Micoletzkya > Micoletzkya japonica. Next base: position 4,971 of record LS823890.1, read on the forward strand.
GGGTGGGGCACTGAAACACAACCAAACCGGGATGGGGAATAGTACAGCAACCAATAAAACAGTAGCGACATTTCCGTGTAGAGAATAAGGTTAGAAAATAGTGCACCTACCGTAACTTCTATATGATTGCTGGCAGCTTTCCCGGGGCTGTTCGGGGGGCGGCATGCGTCTCGACATCAGCTCCATTCTGAGCAGGGTTACGGTGGAGCCGGGAAACACAGAGCCGGACTGGAGGCACAAAAGCCGGACCTGGCCGATAGAGGCATATTTGCGGGGAGGTCGCCGTTGACGACACGCATCGACTTGAACGTCTGGCAACCCTTGCGAGTGCACCTCAAAGGAGAGGGGAAAGATGAAAGATCAATTGGAGAAAGATCAAACATCATCGAAACAGGTGTGATACGCTTACGCTTCACAATGAGCATCGCCATTCGGAGTTTCGCCAACTAATTGACGAATTCCACAATGCATATTATTCTTCTTCTGGGAAATTCGCAACACCTGTACGAGGGATACTGCTTGACGTGATCTCTACACTTGAGTCGCCTCAAGAAGATTCGCATCGCAGCACCACATCGATGGCACAGAATCTCCGATTCTCAAATCGCCATAATTCATTAATTGCGTTATTTACTTTCGCCAATAATAATTACCAGAACCCGTGAATCCGAACCATTCAATTGAAATCGGCTACTTTCGCATGCTTACGTTTCACGCCTTATATAATAGGAGGGGTAAATACAGCCAGCATTGGGCCAAGCATTCTCCAATGTGAAAAAAGTGGTTCGGCTTCACGGGTTCTAATAATCAGATGCGGGTTCTAATAAACGCAAAATGAAACCGGACCTTTCAACTCCACCGGCTCCTGTACTACAGGCGTCATGCGTGGTCGCTTCCGCTTCTTCTTACTCTTGTTCTTATTCTTGTTCGCGCTGCTCTAAATTACTCCTCTTTTCTCAAATGCCCCTAACCATATTAAAGCTGCCGGTTCCCGGCATCCATCTGGTAGACTTTTTTTTGCTAGAAACCGAGAATCCGAGTTTGAAAACGGACAATACTAAAGACTAGGTTGGATATAATCAAAATCACACTGACCTTCTCACTGCCAGGCTCGATGATCTCAATCTGAACGAGGTCCAATCTCGATTTCCAACGATCTCAAATAACTCACCAAAGTCAGGTCATCATTCTGTTCTGTTGTCGTTTTAGCCTCGTCCTCTTGCTCTTCTTCCTTCTTTATCTGCTTCTCCCTGGAAAGTGCACGATAAATCAACAGTAGTGAATCTAAATGTAAGTTAAGGATTGAGATCGATATAACCCACGTATCATTGGCAGCCTGAATCTGCGCCTGGGCCTCGGTTTTCGCACTTCGTAGACCCTCGCGCATCAGTACTCGGTCGGGTTACGGTAGAAGCTGAACGGGGAAGGTTACGGTACATGGTAACTAACGGTTGCGGTAGAGACTGCCAGAGGGTAAACAGAAGGAGAGATCACGAGAGGAGATCAGTGGGGGAGTGAAGGGGAATGCGAGAGCGCGTACGTGGGGGAAGGGGCTGTTTTGATCTCCATTGAGGGCAATCCAATCGATAATGCACTCCCCTCCAGTCACGAAGACTACACTCCCGCAATCCTTCGCTGTCCCTGATCCCCTTTGCGTTTCACGTACCTGATCTTTGATCTTTGGCCCTTGATCTTTGATCTTTGTAGATGCTGCCCAACCAGCGGGGTCTCGCTGTGTCGCGCTACGGAGCGCACGACGCGGTGAGTGGCCCCCTCGAACCCTACCTAGAACAGCCAGCCTCCTTAGAACCCTAAAATCCATAAAAACAAAATAACACAAAATTCGTACAAGTATAAAATCTGACCCACGCAGAACCTACCGAACTATAGTACCCTTTTTACCGTAGTGTAGACAACGTACTACTCCATCGTGTCAGACAGCTTGTCGCATCGGTGGTTGTATTTTTTCTGTGTTTCGAATTCTCCTTTTCGTCTTTTCAAAATGAGTATTTTAAATATAGCGCGGTCTGTCGTCGGCCGATGACCTCCGTCGAGCGCGTGCCAGGTGTCTGTCCGTTTCGTCCTTCGTCGGAACGATCAACAGCGACGACGAGATCAACGTGGACGACTGTCTCGGCCAGGGGTAGGACAGCTTTTGATTATGGTTATATTTCTGGCACTTTCTTTTTTCACACTTCAACAAACAATAGTGCATACCAACATGACGCTACCGCTGAAGCATAACCGTGAAAAGAGATGCACGGGCTCGTGTTGTTCCGAATCTTATGCAGCCTGCCTTAAATATTTACTAAAAAGAAATCCCTACAAGCATTTTACACTATGATTTTCTCGCGGAGGTACCCATCCTAATGTCCAATCCAACTATCGCGCTGATATATGAGTCAAAAAGAGGAGAGCCTTACTCTACCGCTGAAACATTTGAACTTTTGTAGGCTGTCGCAAATGCTGCACCCGGCGACTACGGACTACCCGGAGTACAAGGGAAAGGTTGGCCGAGCTTGGTAGTTTGGTAGGGAGCACAAAGAATTAGTGGTGCGCGGGACGTTCTGATTCATAGTTCACGGAGATATCCATGCATGAACACGAAATTGAACTGCATGTGACTACCACGTAAATATTTGGACTTAACGAATTAAGATCAAGCATAACAATAAGGAATAAATTTAATTTAATTTAATTTATCTACGCGGTACGCGTAAAGGGGTTTGGGGTGTTGCATGTTATCACCACAAATATGTGCACTCAACCTCTACTCGGTACTCACTTGTTTACTTGTATTGCGTGGCTCTCACTCATTCTGGCAGCTTGCTTAGTTCTTTATCGGGCGGGTTATTGCAGTACCCTAATCCCCACACAAGAAATTTATTTTCCCTTGGTGCATGGTATGCTTATGCGCTAGTTCATTCTTAATCTCCGGGCTAGTCACCTATATCCTTCAACCCCAAACCCCTTTACGCGTACCGCGTAGATAAATTAAATTAAATAATAATAATAATAATAATAATAATAATAATAATAATAATAATAATAATAATAATAATAAAAGACCGCGGCACGTCACATTCCTTATTGTAGGCCCAATTCCACGTGCCCCTGGGCTGTCAATCGGACGGGGAACTGGTCCCCGGAAGGGATGCCCTGAAGAGGGCGAAGAGGAAGGGACGCGCGGCTGTTATCGATGAGTAGGCCTTTTTATTTTTATTTTTTTTTGAATTTAAAAAAAATATTTCTTCTGTATCCTCTGCATTCTGTATTCTGTTTACATGAGGCTATCGGCATTTTACACGTATGCTTTCCTTGACAGTAATAAAATGAGAAATGCTATTTTAGTTTAAAAATCATGGTAAGGTTGTAGTTTGCAGCCGCATTGGGATCGAGACTCCGCGAGCTGCTCCAGGCTTTCGTCCAGCCAAGAAGAACTGGCTGCGACAGGGCATCCAGGTTAATTTCAAATCTCCCGCCTTTTTCTGGGTCTGGCGCCGATTTCAAATATTTTGAGGTTCTCTCGAACTTTGTCTTTGACGAGCCGAAGGCGCCCGACGGGACGCGCATGCAGACCGTCTCGGAGCAGCATGCTGAGCTGAAGGTTTGATCTTTGATCTTTGTAGTTTAGTCTTTGCTGGCTGTAGTTTTATCTTTGATCCTTGCAGAATGCCCGTATCAAGCTGTTCGCTGCCCGATCGGCCTTGGACGAGCAGCCTCGACTGGTTGATCAGGCCGTCGAACACATCAACAAGGCGGCCAAGGTCTCGAGGGGAATTCACTGATTGTCAGGGGGATTACGGTAGTCCCATCAAGAAAGGGAATCTTGTTGAAGCAATTCGATTGTAAGAGGGTAGACGCATGTCGCATGCTTTTGGGATTAGATGGATCTATGGTAGGGGTAAGGGATTACGGTAGAACGAAGTTGGATTACGGTAGTTTGTAGCCAACGCACGATCACGGTCACTCGCCTGGCACATTCTCGCTGTATACGCACGAGCAGAAGGAGAGGGAGAAGCTGAACCGGAAGAGGGATGAGAGGGAATTGGTGGTGCAAGGTGGGTACACCTCCTGACCAGTCTGGTACCGATGAGAGTTCCGAAAAGAGGCGGAGCTTCGAATTAGCTCTCCGAAATCGGACTATGCATGTAAGGTAGGAGGGGTGTGTTGTGTTTTTTTTAAATAACATTGCATGCGGCTTGTGAGCAGTGTTATGTTTCACGTTGCACTGATAAGCTAGACGATTTCGCAGCGGTTTGCTAGTCCCTCGTAACTAGAGGATACGAATCGTGTACTTTCGATGCTTACGTTTCACGCATCATTCAAAACCGCGACGCTTCTGGCCACCAAAAACAACGAAAGATATCGTCGAAAAGTACACGATTCGTATCCTCTACTCGTAACGCTCTATTATTGTGCTTCCTTCTTTATCATAGATAAAAAGTCACGTCGTTGAGTTTCAGTCAGGTGCCTTGATTCTTCCCTAAGAAGCAAATTAAAGTGCCTTGTTTACGTTGTTTCCGACGTGCAATTTTATCTATGTTCTCATAGGTGGGCAGGGTTTGCTTGTAGGTTGCTACGGTAACCATCCTATACACAACGATCGAAAATTTTAGTCTAGCTGTTTTTCTGCAGCAGACTGCCCAATACTTGGATAAAAATTCTGCAGTAAGCCACCCAACTACGGTACCTGCAACCGTGCCCATCTATGTATGTTCTTTATCCATACTGTCCGGTACTATTTCCACACAGTTTCTTGTTGCATGATAAAACTATTATTATTATTATTATTATTATTAAGTGGTCATTTCAGAAGACGCGGAGCAGCGCATGAAGAGGATGATGTTTGAGTGCAGAAACAACCTACTCTTGAATGAACAGCTGCTGTACGATACGAGGTACGGTAGGGGGGGGGGGGAGGCGGACCCTTGGACCGTATTGGGTGGATATCATTTCCGCACATAGATGGGCAGAGTTATCGAACTTTTTTCAACTGGTGTCTGCCAAAGCATAGATTTAAGTCCTGGTTAGCCTACCAATACGATTTTTTTTGTATAATATGAGGCCTACCAAGTTATCGCTCTGACAAAATTAGGGGCCTACCACCAGACAGTCGGGTCCGTGCCCATGTATGTTTCCGCACATGGCCTTATCTACATAATCGACATAATGGAAGTCAATAAATGGGATTCAAGTCATGCATAAGGACCCGACAACGAATTGCTTTCCTAATTCTGTAACGTGCGACATAGAGCTGTGCGGGACTCAATTTGTGCGCAAGTGATCTCCACCCACAGTATTCCGAATGCCATAGTACCAGCTGATCTGTGACATACTTGGGCAGGCTGTCAATAACATACTGCCTTCCATTTTTACAAGATCTCTTCTCGATACATATCCAATATACATATTTACCCCTCTGATCTGAGGTAATCTGGAGTGGTTGAGGTACGACGACAAGTGGAAGACGCGCTACACGGACCTCTTTCTGTCGGAGGACGGCCGTAGACGGAAGAAGCCGGAGAATAGGCAGGGATGGGTCATTCCGTTGAAGCGGATCTGCGAGAAGGTATACGGTAGGGGGGAGTGGGATCGTAATTAGCTTTCGAATTGCTCAATAAAAGAAAAACGGTTTGTGGTGCCTATTCTTTCCTAAAAGGAGAGGGTTAAACGTATTTCAATTTTTTTGAGAGTTGGACAATTACGGATGTAATCTTTTCCTGTAGTAAATAGTCCGGGAATTGATCATTCCGTGCTATTTTGCAGACGTCGATCGACTACAAGTTCTTCACGAACAATCGATTCGTCGAGTTGCCCGAGGCAAGGGCTCATGTTCTGTACGAGAGACTGGCCATGTGTGGGCCGGCCAGCGAGTGGATAACATCGGTACACCCGGAGGCAGCCAGGTTACTGTAGTCACACTGGGTTACTGTAGTACTGTAAGGCTATTTGCATTGCATTGTAATACGCATTTCTATGCTTCAGAGGCATTATGGTTTTCCGCGAGCTTGCAAATTTTGATTTACACCTCGACATTACGCCGCATCTGGTGCTTATATCATTTTTTTTTACAATCACGGCTGATTCAGTGGGCATATTTAGTCTTGGAGGAGGATGAGATAGCCTCATTGCAGGAATCCCCGGTTGGAGCGGGCCCTCTCTCTGGATATGGACTGTCGATCGATGCAGACCCGAGTCGCGCTGTTCACTCACAGACTACAGACCGATCGGGATCGAGTCAGGGTGCATGGACGGTGTGAGTGGGGGCATTGGGGAAGGGGAGGAGTACTACTGTAGTATGCTGTTCATAATATGGGGTTGTGTCCACACCGATATTTGAACAGAATACCTTGCCATTCGCTTATTGGCCAGAAAAGGAAGAGAAAAAAGCTGATACTGTGCAGACTACAACAACATCTACCTGGGCAAAAGGATGTTCGGACCGGCGCGCAAGCAGAAATACGTGGAAACGATTCTCGGAGGAATCGAGCGGAGGTTGGTCTTTGATCTTTGATCTTTGATCTTTCAGTGATCTCTGATCTCTGGCAGGTTCGAGATTCTCGACAACCAAGTGAACCACGTACCGTTCACGCACAGGGCGAGCGATGCGAATCCGGACAAGTGCAGGAATACGCGTGAGTTTTGGCCCATTCACAGCAAAGATAAAGAGACGTTCTTACCAAAATTACTTGGATTTAGTGAAGCGTACATGGAACACTGCAATTATTCGTTCATTTATACCCTCCTTGTATTAGCGCGCAATGTGTTTTGCTTGCCCTTTTGCCCGAATTATGTGAAGTTTGGGACAATTTACTCAGATTGAAATGATAGGTGTGACCCTGATATTCAGGCATCAAGTGTCGGGACGACACGCGCATCGTGCTCAGGTATCATCAAAACGAGAAGCAGACTGAGGAGGACGGGTAAGGGGGGTTGGGGGGTTACGGTAGTAGAGGGTACGGTAGGTATGAGGCTGTCCAATGGGATGGGTTGCTTTTTATGAAAAAAACATTGACAGGTAGAGCGATGATGTTGTATGTTATGAGAAAGCAATGATTGCTTATTTCTTGCAGTTTCATCCACGCGAATCTGGTCGAGGGAGGCCCGCTCTTCTCGCGGTTCATCATCACACAGGCACCGATGAAGGATACTGTAGGTACGGTAGACATATTGGTTTAATTTTTCTCTCTCCCTTTTTATTAATGTTTTTTTTCTTTCTCTTCATTTGGCAAAGACGATGTAGCTGCTTAGAAAGCACTCATTGTGGTTTGTTTGCTGAATTTTAAACCGGCCAACGGGAACATCAGCGATAAGAAGAATACGGCTTTATATTATATATGCAGCATGAAACGTATTCGCTACTGTCGTCGATGAGATCGATTCCATGTACGACGTTTCATCCAGCATCGTTCAGCAAGCCATAGGGGCTTACTATCAATTGATCGTGAAACATTAGTCGAAATATTTTTGGCAATTTCACCTTCTACTTATGTGTGATAATTAAGCTAACTCTAATCACCAAAAAGACCCTCTACTCTAGTATTGATAGGTGAGCTATATGCAGGAGACTTTTGGCGGATGGTCTGGCAGGAACGCGTACCGTACATCTTCATGCTCGTTAGCCGCAAGCAGTCGGACAGGTTGGAAAGTGATCTTTGATCTATCGTATTTGATCTTTGATCTCTTCAGATGCGCCTCGTACTGGCCTCGGCATGCGGAAAATGTCGTGCAGGTATGACGTGGAAATGTAGATCTTTTCTGGCTTTTTCTTTGCAAATCTAAAAAGAATTGCTTTAGGTAAAATTGGTTGTTAAATTATAAGATAGTTAGGATCTGAAAATATTCCTTTTTCAGGGTCCGGGAGGCATTCGCATCGAGAACATGGGCGTGGACGACTACAGGGACGCGCTGTTCCGGGTGACGTATCTGAGACTGATCGGACCGGGGGGAGAGGAGGTAGGGATAATAAGAGGGACTAGATTTCGTTGTATTATTGCTGGATCACGCCGGCCAACTAGTCTTTGCAGTAAAAGATGCGATAGTAATGTTGGGTATTTATGAAAACGGGCTATTCGATGGATTTGCAGCATACATGGGCACAGACCCGTCGGTGGGGTGGTAGGCCCCTCCCCCTTTTGCTAGAAACTTGACTTGGCAGGCACCACATTCTATCAGAAGTTTGATTAATCAAAATCAGATCGTGTATATTGGTATGCTGAACTAGCTGTCGGGAACCGTGCACATCATGTATGATTTGCAGCGTCACGTGGAGCACTGGCAGGGCGACATGAACAACGTGGACAACGTCGCCTCGCCCCTCGCCCTGCTCAGACTCGCACGTGCATGTCAGCTGCCGGTGGTAGGCATGGTTTGATCTGATCACACACAAATGGCTGGCTCAATTGAGCCTCAAGGAGCTATCGAATTTCGGTTGTTTGGGACTAAAAATTGCTGAATGCGATATTGAATGCTTTTGATGATGAGGGTTTTCGTAATCAGTTCAGATATGGATGTTGATTAAATAGAAACCAAATCAATATCCCTATTCAGATCGTCCACGACCACCTGGGCATCTCGAGGGCTGCCTGTCTGGTGGCGGCAGAGACCGCCATCTGCAGCCTGCTTCGAGGACCGAGCTACAAGGTTGATCTTTGATCTTTTGATCTTTGATCTTCCGTAGGCTGATCTTTGATCCTTTCAGCAAACGGTCCAGAAGGCGGTGCACTGGGTCCGGTCGAAGCGCGCCTTTGCCGTCGAGACGCCCATGCAGTTTGTGTTCATCCACCGGTGAGAGATCAACGATCAAATATTTGCCTGAATATTGACTTTTTTAAAGATCAAAGATCATCCCTCCCATTTAGTGTCGTCTGCCACTTCTTCCGTCCGCTGGTAGCGCCCATGCGCAGCTTCGACTCGGACTATGGAAGGTATTGCAGTTTTTTCGTCTGTTGTAAGGAATCAAGAACCTAGACACCGTTTTATTCCCCTATATGTTCTAATAATCGCTATCATCCCTTAAATTTCGCCCGTCTTTCCCCCTCTGCAGATGGATGGAGGAGCGTGCGGCCCGTCTGTTCCTGGAGGACCAGTCGGACGGCCTGCCCGGCCACCGTATGCTGTCGCCCCGCGTCGATCCCGACCTGCTCCGGCTTGCCCGCAGGAGGTGAGCTATGATCTTTGATCTTTGAGTCTTAATTTTGTGGCGCCAAATGCTCGCTGAATTGCATTGTAATATATTATAGATCTTTGCTCATTCAACGCATGAGGCTTTGCTCATGAGGCTGCTGTCAACAATGTATTGCTAGATTTGGTAGCTGATCTTCGATCTTTTTTACCTCTGTTCCCTTCAGGGAGCGTCCGGATGAGAGACGCGAGGCTCACGACGTGGTCGGCGATCTGCCCCTGCCCCTGGACATCGCGGAAGAGCAGAATCAGCCGGCGAGACGGAAGCTTGATCTTTGATCTTTGATTTTATATGCTATCAGTCTCATCTCATTTGTATGGTGCACTTTAATTAGCCATCTTGTGCCATACGATCCTGTGTATAATCAATGCTAACTGGCGGTGTTCTGCCATGGATAAATGTATTTATTATTGTGATGATGATGAACGGGAAGTCGAACGGTTCGAACAAACCTATGGTCCATATTTTGATCCTGTAGCATCTTATCAAGTGTTGGCTTGCTTTATCTTTCGTGAGATATGTTAATAATCCTAATTCAACATTTATCGATAGCTCATTGTACAGTATTCGATATCTCGAGATGGGCTTATTATCTTGTGAGTGATCGTACTTTCTATTCTGTGTGTGCGGGGTATTCTCGCTCGCGATACTTGTGTAAGAGCAACTCAAAGGAAGAGCTTAAGCGATTTCTCGAAATGCGATTAAGCGATTTGATCTCTCGCTTGTCTATCTTCAGTGTTCGGGTGTGTAATGTCGAGCCGTAACTTGCTTCAACCATGCAAGCTGACACGGAATATTATGGTGCACGATTCACTGTTCCCAAAAAATAACGTAGGTCCTTGCTTTATTAGACACTTTTTTGAAGGTTCAAGGCGTAAACGGGGATGCGAAAACGGCACAACTCTTGTGGATCTAAGGCTGGACGGGCGAATTCAAAGCTTTCTAGGGAGAACAACGACGGTGGGTAGGATAATAATAATAATAGCAATAAGTGAAGAGACGACAACGGGGCAAGATCGGGGCCTTACCACTGCAGAGGATACACACACAATGAAATGAAAGTGAATGACATACGACAACGAAGAGCAAAATAGCAAATATATAATGTAGGTACGGATCGGGATTGACGGAAAAGGCACAGTGAATTGGACGGGACGGGATGGAGTAGGGGACTAAGGTTGTGCATAATCTAGTGTAGTTTAGCCTGTTTAGTCGATCTACAAATAGCGAAAGCCGATACGAAGGCAGTAGTGGGAACACCAATGGAAATGGTTGCTGTAGAAACAGAGGAAATGGGATGAACAATGAAGGCTGTACTCTAGTTCACTGTAAGCTTTGCTGTAGACACTATGTACATAGCTTGAGAACTAGAGCGAGGAGTGCCGTCTCGGGTTGGACAAGGCACCTCCTCATTAAGTAATAGCGCAGGTAGAGGGAAGACTAGTAAGCGATCGGAGACGAGAGACCAGCAGATGAGGAGAGTGGGAGAATTAAGTGATCGGGAGGGAATGAACGACCTCTTCTTGGGGAATATTGGGATGCATGTACTGGGGAATACGAAGCAGAGACGGAATGAGTGGTTAGGTCGATCGAGAACATTGTATCATCGTAAAATTTGGGAAGGGATGCATAAATAGGAGGGAGGAGACGACACTGTTCTGCTTAAGGCTTCTGCTCAATACCGCATGGTGAAGGGGGGTTCGAGAGGGAAAGCTATATCGAGGAACGCGTGGTAGCCGTAGTGGAGATGGGAGAGACGACAGTGGAGAGGGAGTAATAATAGGGTGACGAGTGATGAGTATGATGCGGTAGTTGGAGTAACAAGTAGATGAGGAAGGAAGGAAGTAGTCAGTCTACGCCATTAGAAAGGCCGAAATCTGGAAGCATCGGAATAAGTAAAGGGTCTATGACATGATGGTTAGCGGAGGTATGGAGTTAGGACCGGGGCTGTCGAGGGATTTGCACGATATTCGTTGCTTAATTGGTAATGTAACTTCAACATGAAAGTTGTCGACAGCCTTCGCTAGGATAGGGTTAGGTGAGGGGCGAAGAGTAAGTCGAGATAGACGGGCATCATCATCGACGGCTCACCTCACCTCGTTCTGGGTCGGCGTCACGGAGGCGACGGCCGCCCCGAGTTGCACCAGTCGCTCGTTGATCCCCGTCTGGAGGCGCTTGCACTTGGCCCGTCGGTTCTTGAACCTGCGAGGAGGATTATGAAGGGGAAACGGAGAATTATCTAATATAGGTACAAAGCTACCGACACAGAAATGTGCTGGTGAAAAAAAACGAATTTAATGATAAAGATGGAGATAAAGCGCCTACCAGATTTTGACGTTGTGCTGCGAGATGTGCGGGTAGTTCTCTCGGTACTCGCGCGAGTTGAGCAGTTGCGTGTACTGCAACGAGGCGGATGTGTATGCATAGGAGTAAGGCCGAACACCCCCCTCCCCCCTCAAAGGACAGATCAAATATTTACGTGGTCAATCTGCATCCAGGTCGGGTGCGGGTTCTCCTCGAACCACTTCTCGAGCACGGGCAGCTCGGACAGCGGGTCGAACATGAGCCGGGACCGGGAGGCGACCTGAGCATGCCCGGGGGTTATTAGTGGAACTAGGGAGAACTCTTAGTTTTATACACTGTAATAAAATGGCTATATAATATAGATACATACGAGAGTTCTTGCAAAACTCGGAAAGAACTCTAACATAAGTAAGAGCAGACTCACGTTAGCGTTGGAGTTCTGCGGTAGGTCGAGTCGGGGCGAGGGCGTCGTCAGGCCTGCACTGCCCAGTCCAAGGGACAGTTCGGGAGAGGACGAGTTGGACTCCTGCAGCTACAGAACTCGTCATCTAGAGTGTCACAATGAGCTTTGAACCCCTCTCGTATGTGCTCTTAGTTCCATCATGTCCCCTTCGTCTTGCCGTATGTCGTTTTCGAATACACACAGGCTTAGGCTTAGATAAGATCGACCCTTTGAGAGAGCGAGCGAGCGAGCGCGCGCGTAGAGAAAATCTGTTCGGAATTCAAGGACGGATTAAAGCGCGCGAGAAGAGGGGGAGAGGAGGGTGGAAGGGCGCGGGATAAGAGGAATGAGAATGGGAGGGAGAATTGGCGAGGGAGAGGGGGGATGAGAGAACGAAGTGACGCAAGAGACGGAGGCATGACACAGGCAGATTTAGAAGGAATGGGACAAGGTTGTCTATGCTATGCTCTCTTCTCCCACTCTCTATCCCCCCTGTGCTGGTAAGGGGAACGAAGTAATGGGGAGGGGGAGCGAAAAAGGTTAAATCTCGGCCACTTAGAGGGGATGGATTGAGGTAGCCTCTTGGTCGAGACACATACTTGGAAGGATCATGGGACGATCTGTGGTGTAAACGTGAAGGGCATACTAGATAACATTATCCTATGCCTGGCATAATGAAAGATAATGTTGGTCTACCTGCTTGAGCAGTTCGTTCTCGATGACTCCGTGGTCGCTCGTCGAGTGCACAGAATGGTCATCAGCCGGTGCAGGGGAGTCCGATCCACCGTCCATTTGAATGTCCTGGAAATTTATAATTAGTTGATCACAAATATAGATATAATAGAAAAAAAGCTGAACTAGGAACAAGGAAATAATAGAGGAAAACTAAATCTAAAACATTAAAAAAAGCTTGAACATACGCTCTCCGAGATGCTCTTCTTCGTGCAGGCCTCGATGAGCGAGTTGAAATCGAACTTGGGCCGATAGTCGGCGATCATCGAGATGGGCATCTCTTGCTGAAACAATGCTATTAGTTTTAATCTCTTAGCTCTAAAGGCAATAATGGTGACTGTTAGCTAAGCTTCTAATGGTGGCTATTGCAGGCAAGGATGAGTCACACACATCGCCGACCTCCTTCGAGTTGCTCGGCTGCTCGGCCTTGGGAAGGGCGGCGGCCGCGCTGGCCGTCGTGCTCGTGGCAGAGACGGAGATCGGCGTCGTCGCCCCTCCATTCAGCGAAGACGACGCCGACGATAGGGCCTGACGAGACGACGACGAGGAACGGTACGTCGCGCGTTGATTGGAGAACCAGTTGCACAGCTGGAAATATTATTAGAAAATAGTTACAAAATAATTATTAATCCTGATGGATAATTATTTAGAAAAAGAAAAGAAAGCTATTAGCAAAAGCTACCTGATGGTAGGTGATCTTGTTGTGCGACTGCCGGTAGTTGGAGTTGTTCAGGTTGTTCATGTAGTGCAGTATCTTTTGCCGGTTGGGAGAGGGATCGATCTGGAGAGTAGAGAGATTGGTTACCGATCAGGGGAGGAAAACGAACCTTGAACCAGCGCTCGAGCTTGGGCACCTCGAAGAGCTGGTTGAAGCGCGTGTGGCCGGTCGGGCTGAAAACCATTCATTTTTTTATGTTTTCGCTTTCACGAATTTTCTTTCATCGTATTTTATTCCGTTTCCCGCTTCATAATTTGTGTTTTCACTAATAACATTGGTACTTGTGCTGCTTGAAGTCGTATCCCTACTTCCAGCCGTCCTTCTCCCCCCATTCCTTTATTCTTCCTCTTCTTCTTCTCCTTCTCGACCCTCTCGAGAAACCCGTTCGGCATTCCCGCAGCAGAACTCCTGTCGGCAGAGAGAAGGGGGTGAATGGAGTTAAAGAAGTAAGAGGGGAGAAGGGGGGGGGGGATTCGGTCGGCTGAATAGCCGCTCAATATGCGAATCAATCTCCGGGCCAAGGTCGAAGTGCGGATAACACTTTCCAGTGTGGAGGACTGTGCTGATCTGCTAGCTAGTCCCTCTCATTACCGCACTCTGCCACTTCTCAAGAAGGGACGAGGGACACGGCGAGAGACGGAGAGACAGAGCGAGAGTATGGGGGGGGATTCATTCGGCCGCGCTCCTTTGTTCGTCTCCTTCCGTCGAGAGAAACGAGTCACTAATCTCGACACTGTACAATGTGACTCTGTCCGCCCTCGGGCTATGGCCGTGTCTCTGCGTCTCTCCCCGCCGCTTGCCTCCCTCGCACCGTCTCTCGCTACTCTCACCCCCCCAATACCCTATCTGCCCTGTGTCCCCCCTCTCAACTCCCCTCTTACACACTCCAATCTCGCTTGCCAATCTCTCGTTAAACCCCCCACTCTCCTCCCCCCCTCCTTAAAGGGTCAGATTAGCGTGTCATTCGACTCGCGGTATGCCCTGGGGGCATCCGTGTGTAGCTAGCTGGCTGGCTGACTAACTGACTGCCTGCTACAGGAGAGCAAGAAGTGAGAAGTGGAGGAAGGGGGGAATACGAGACAACTAAAGGCGAGAGAAGAGAGACAAGAGGATGCTCACGGGGGCTAAACTGCTCCCTGTGTGTTTATGTAAGCGACGGACCACGAAACCCAATCTGTCCCTCCCTCGCCTCTTCTCCCCCATAGTGACAGCTTCGAAGGGGTGATTTGTCCTCCTCCTCCTGTGCGTACTGTCATCGCCCCAGTGAAAGCCGATCCTCCCCCTCGTCTTCCCCCCTCCTATTGTACGGAGGGGCAGATTCGCTCTCGCTGTCTTGTCTAACGGTCGAGACTCGCCCTCCCCTCATTGTCCGAGGTCCCCATTCATAAAGGAGAATCGAAGATCCCCCCCTTACGGTTACTTGGCCCGAGGGGCTGGCTAAAGATCTGCATTCATTGGCGTGCCCTCAGGCACTACTCTGTCTGCCTCCCCTTTCGGCTGGCAGTAAAGCACCGGTAGCTGTTGTGTACGGACGGATTGCGTTTAGCCCCCTTGGTAGTCCTCTCTTTTCCCGTTTACAGCTCCCTCTGCTAAATGGATCGTCGGTAGGACTTTGAGGCAGCGCTGACTGTTATAAGACTGATGACGAGTCCCCCCTCCACTAGCCAGTCACTGGGACTACTACCGCTGCCACTCTCCTAAGTCCCCTTCTAGATTGCTTTCCTGGAGCAAGGACGTGCTCGTGTGCATTCCGCTAAGGCTGCCAATTTCCGTCTCGGAGATCGCGACTTGATTAGTTGCTATCGAGGATGATCCCGGGTGTGTGGAGGGAGAGACAGTGATGGGAGGGGAAGGGGAAGGAAGACACAGGCACCGAGAGAGAAAGACGCAAACGAGTGTCATTTCCCCCGCGCCTTCGCCTTCGTCTTAAGCCCTCGAGAAGATCGCCCCGAGATTGGCTAGAGACTCTCTCAAGGGGAAATGAGGGGGGGGGAGAAGAGGAGAGGAGAGTCTCTTCTAGACTACGGTAGGAAGAGCTCTCAATTTAGACGAAGGCTTGGGTAGCAAAACAGCCGAGAGAATGGCATTCAAGACCAAAAGGGAGGGAGCTTCCTTGTTTAGCGCTTAGCTAGCTAGGATAGCTTAGAGTGAGTGTCCGTGTTGAAGACTTTGCTCACACGCTAAATAGCACCGACAAAGCATCCATAGCTCACTCTGACGATTATGCTGTATGATTTGCATAATTTGAGCAGGCTCACGCGGATCAATGAATCAGGGAAGGTCTCGTACTGATGTCATTGTGATCGATCTGCTTGCTGCCCGTGATGACTCGCGAACCCTACACCACCAAGCTCTCCTCTTCATACATGGGCGCGATCGTCCGAGCGGGCGTTAGGATGGCTGACTGCATCGCAGAATCGTAAAGTAAACGGCGTGTCAAACGGCGATTGCTGCTTTCTCTATTATCTCTAATCTCTAAGGGTGCCTGCACAAATTTGCGGAGAACTGCAGTCCGTGTATGGCTCCCCGTCCCAGTCGGTCCCCCCCAACTCGCTCAGCTCGACAAGTGCGTGTGTCGCTATGCCGTCCGCTCCTTCTCTCAGCTCCAGTAATCCCCTTCTCCGTCCGCTCTCCTCCCTTCGCTTGTCTCTCGCTCCCACCGACTTCGTCCCTCCATCCCTCACTATCCCTCCCTCTCCGCTCTGCTCTGGCAAATATCGGCTACCGCTTAACTTTCGCCACGCATTCGGATTAGAGGGGACACGAGCGGGGGGAAGGCGAGTGATAGCGAGGGATAGGGGATGGAATCGAGTGAGGGACGAGGGGAGAGAAGGGAAGAGCAAGGGTGTGATCGTGCGGTGACGACATCGAATGCATGCCGTCTATGGCGGTACACGGCTGTCAGTAGCGCCTAGACTCGAAGAAGAGGGAGGGGAGGAGCGAGCGCGCGCGCACGCGCAAACAGATATCCGTAAGCCTACGGTAGCGAGAGAAGCTGGCTTCAGTGGAGAGCGCCGCCTACAGCAGACTATGCAGTGAATGCGGCTTGGTAATCTCTGTGGTCTATAGTGCAGTGCACACCTCCGTCGGTCGTCCTTTCCGCAGTCGAGCGTGTCGAGCCAGTCGTTGATGGCGTTGATCTGGTCGGGCGACAGGGCCGACGGCTCGTCCCCGTCGATCACTTGACGGATAATATCCTGCAAGGACCATAATCATATACCATACGTTGAAACAGGCGCGAATCATCGAAATGGCAGACCAGCACAGCAGATTGCGGAAAACCTTCCAGCAGTAAAAAAAAGACTATCCATTGCACTTGATGTGGTATGCCGGTGCTCACCTTGATCTGCTTGTTGTCGACGGTCGACAGGATGTCCGGCTGCTTGGCGACGGCGGCCTTGAGAAGGCGCTGCTTGAGCTCGGAGACGCACGCCGTCGACTGAGAGTCCGACGTGCCCCTCAATATCGACGTATATTATATATGTCATACTTCCAGGAGTGCGATATCTGACTGAGCAGGCCGCCCGTACTGTTTCATCAGGCAACTTCGAACCTCTCTTTTCCAAAATCCCTATGCCGATATGCGTTTATGGCGAAATGATAGCTATCAATATAGCTGCGCATCATGGCTGCCCTCTCCCCGTCCTATCCAATCACTAATGCCCCCATGTGATTCGTCGTGATTCGGCCGACCGTCTCATCTGATATCATTCACCCTCACCCTCCCGCCTCTCCTTCTATTCTCTCTTGCCCTTCACATTCCCCTATCCCCCCTGTGTCTCCTTCTATAGGATGCCTTCCCTGTACCCCTTATCACTTATCAATATTGGACGATATTTGAGGATAGAGAGGCCGTGCTATCAATCCATGTGTATGGAGATGAATCTATCTCTCCGCTCTCGCTCTCGTCTCTTTCTTTCCCCTTTCCCTCACTCAACCGGATTACGGTAAAGGGTGAAATTCGATCGCAGACTGGCGGTGAGTGAGTGAGTGTGAATCTTCGCTCTGTGTAGATCCTCTCGCTCTCGCTGCTCTGGTCTCCCTCGACTTTGCCTCATAACAATACGAAGGTGAGGAGAGGAGGCGACGAGAGTAGAGAAAGAGAGAAAGAGGTAGAATGAGCCTCCTCTCATACATCCTCTTGTGTGTGTGTGCGGGGGGGGGGCGGCCTGAGAGTGCCATTGAATGGTATCTCTCGTCTCTCGCAGTCCCTTCCCTCCCTCCTTCTCTCGCCCTTCAAACACACATTGACTGCCGAGGCTCCTGCACGAAATCCCGCAACGGGAGAGACGAGGGAAGAGGAGGAGGAGGAGGAGAGGGAGAAGGGGATTGGATACGGTAGGATGACGGGAAGCCGATGGGCAAAGATGAGAGAGGAGACACGCACGATCAACAAGGGGGGGGATGAGGAGGGGAGAGGGGAGATGAGAGTAGACTACGATCTTGCTCTGATAATACGTGAGCCAAGGTGAAGGACACCGCCGTACATGGATCAGCATCCAACGCGCATTGTTGTGTGAGCTTCTGCAGAGAACGCACTCTGTCCATGCAAGACATGTCGAATACAGCGAGCTATTGTAATCGTTGTAACACCTCTTGCCTACACTATGATTATGATTATCCTTATAATTTTCTTCTCTTCACCATTATACTGCACTTCCTTGTGAAGTCGCATAAATCTATCTATATCTATTACATAAATAGTGCGATGCCGTCAAGCTCCCGTGAAGACCTCTGAAGAGTTATCACAGATCACCGCCAGCCAAGCCCATCTCTCGCTATCGATCAAACGACGTGCCCGAACTGTTTGTCCTTCCATCGCTCGGGATGATAACAGAGGTAATCTCGGGGGGGATTAGCAGGGGGCAGGAGTGCATTTCCACCTTCCTTTCCCCTGTTGTATCTTCTCTATCTCATCGGCTACCGTACTCCCCCCAACTCCATCCCCTCCCATCTTCTCTGCCCCCCTTCTCTTCCCCCTCCAATTCGTCCGCTGTCAGGAGATCCCTCCGGTATCTCTCCTTCCACTCGTCCTAGCAAACAGTAGGAGGAGAGACTCCGTCTCGGCGGCTCTGACTGTCTGATCTCTCTCTCTCTCTGATCTCTCTGTCTCTCTCTCCCTCTCTCACTCTCTTCTTCACTCCGTCACCTTCCGAATCTCGCCTCTCTTTACCCCTCGGGAGCCACACCAAATACAGGGGGGGGGGGGGCGAGAG
>LS827622.1:31252-42656 GCA_900490955.1 Micoletzkya japonica
AAACCGCTTCAACAGTTTCGCGAAATTCCCGGGAAGAATATATCGTTCCGCGCATAAACACTTCCCTATTTTATCTAGAGGGCCTGGCATCGGGGGATCCCTGGACCGATTATATCTTCGTTTTTTCTCTACTATACGCTGCTTCACCACACACGAGACCCGAGGAGAGGCGGCAAATCGGATGAGAAGTTCGGAGGTGTCGAGTTGACGAAGAAGGTGCAGTTGGACTATTTCGCAGAGAAGCAGAAGGAAACAAAAGAGGAGGGGAAATTGAGGAAGGAGACAAGTAATTAATTGTGTGTTATTCGACGTATAATTTTTTTCTCAAAGCTTAGATCCAGTGGGATTCCAAGTTGAACCGCTGTTTCTAACGCAAATTGACTGCACCCTGCTAAATTACACATCATCTTGTTGTCTCCGATGATAAAAATTTAAACTGTGAAAGTTAAAGCTAGTGGGATTCAAAAGAACCGCTGGTTTTAATTGCCGTAACAGTGCAACGATGGTGCGAATTTTAACATTGAAGGAGTAAGGAAATGGCCTCTGAAACAGGCCTATGTATGACACACCGTCCGACACGGTGAGAAAGCACGGGATACTGTAACCAGGATACCTCGGAAATCTAGTACTCTGGCTGTCTGGAACATAGTGCCCCCCCAACCTTCTTCCTCGTCGACACGTCCTTCGCCCCGTCCTTCGTGTCCTCCTTCGTATCCTTAGAGGCGCCGTCCTCGGTCGCCGTCACTTGCGTGTCCTTGGCCTGAGAGGATCTCCGCGTTTACGGGTCTGTTAATTTAATTTGATCTATTTAAATTTGAATTTTGAGACCAAGAGATTATGTTGCTGCTTGTTCGGGCCCCCGACAAACTGGCTAATACGGTAGAGGGAAATGTGCGGTCAGTCCTCCAATTATTCCTATTTCCGAAGAGGGACAGCGGAAGCGAAACGGTACGAAAACAGCGTGCAGACCAGGCAGAAATGAGCGTATTGACGGAGTTCCGTTCGTTGAATATTACTGGAGGAAAACGAACGTTGAGAGAGCTGCACAGTTCTTTCCGCTAACCACCGTATTTAAAACTTCCACCGGGGCCGGCTTTTAGCCCCAGCTGACATTTTGACAAGAGAGTTTCACTGTGTTTAGCGGAGTAAGAAGATTTCTGTAAACGTTCGTTTTCCTTCAATAATAATAATATCTATTTACCCTCTCTGCCGCGGCCGCCCCTAGAGGCTTCCTTCGCGGCGGCTTGGGACGCTCCTTTTGGAAAGGCAACGCGAGTAGCCTGAGACAGGATAAATTTGTAGCTACATAAACTTTCCGTATTTTAGGTAATTCAGACAGTAGTTGCTTTATTATATATAAATATTTTTTATTATAAACACAATGTTCTAAAGCAAACGAAGCAAAATGGTTGGATCAACGTGTGTTCCATGCAAGAGTTCCTACCGAAATTAGGGACGTTTTCCGGTCTCTCGTTTGCTTAGCATTTTAATTGGTGCCAGAACATTGCGTAATTATCCTTGCATCGCCGACTCACGGGATCTCTCCATCCTCGACTTCTGTGTCCGTCTGCGGCGACTTGGCGCTCACGACATTCTTCTGGAGAACAAAGGAAAATTATCTCCTCTTTTTTGAGAAGTACCCTTTCTGCGGTCACAATGAGCAAAAAAAGAACTGTCACAACCATACTTGAATTTCGCCATGTGAAAAAAATCAATCGCTCCTTTTCAGCACTACCAAGTGCGCTCAGTCAGCGAAAACTCTTGCATACTCTCCACATCTTTCTCTTCATTCTTCACCGCTTTTTCGGGAAATGGCATTACTGGTCGGGCGTGGTTGCCAGCCATTTGCCATGCCATTTGCCAGGACATTACATTGTAGTGACTACAGTATCCCCCGTGATCTGTACCATTTTGGTCCTCTTGTTGCTCTTTCGCCTCTCCGACAGGTTCTGAAAAGGAAGATCTTTCATTGTGAACCAAAAAATGCCCGAATTTCTTTTCGTTTACGTTTCTCGTTAATTATCCTTTTATCTTCCGACTAGATTTCCATTCCAACCCTAACCTTCTTGGACCGCTTGGACTTGTCTTTGGACAAATTAACAGGCACTGTCTTCGTGTCCTTCTTGTCCTTCTTGGCGCCTCGGCGTGCGCTGGCAGTCATCGGTTCTCAAAGGAGAATTATTTCTTCAAATTTATTTATTTATTTATTTATTTATTTATTTAAATATTGTTTACGGAGTATCCGGACGGTCGAGCGAATTACAAGGCAATATGACGAAGAAGAGCGAGAAAAGCGGGAGATAGCAAATATAAAGATAAATTTCGCTATGAGCAGCTACCACGTGAAGCGTACCTAGTCATGAACGGTGTTCTATCAGTTGTTCCGTTTAGGGTTCGGCAGATGGCTCATGTGTAAGTCATGAAAGTGCATTCTTTGCCTGCACAGTGTTCTAAATGTTAAGCGAACGAGCCAAAATGCTTAGGATACGGTGTCTTCCGTGCGAGAATTCCCACCGAAATCAGGGTTATTTTTCGGAATCTCGTTCGCTTAACATTTTCACTGTTATCAGAACACTGTGCCTGCGTCACTTCGTTCTTCTCCCCTATCTCGGCCCATTCTTTCACTTTCGTGACCAAGTCATTGGTCATCTGCCGAACTCTAGTTCCGTTGTTAATCCACGCGCCTACAGTACCCCCTACCGCACTCCCATCCGTACCCTTTACCGTACCCGCTACTTTATCCCCTACCCTATAGGGTAGGTGATAAGGTAGACAAAACCCCTACCCTATTATAGGTCTCTACCGTACCCCTACCATACCCCTACCGTACCCCCTACCGTACCCCCCTACCGTACCCCTACCATACCGGATGAGACGATCTTCGACTGCTTCTTCTTCCGCCTCGCGGACCGCTTCGATTCGTCGCCGGCCATCGCGAGTACACGGGGGTTGAATGAGTGGGGAGAATGAGGGGACGAGGGGAGGGGGAGAGGGACGGAAAGGAGAAGAGGAAAGCATAGAGGAATATGCAAATGAACCATTGAGACGGAAAAGCAGGTGAAAAACAAGCGAAAATATTATCTATATAGTTCACAGTAGTGACAATAGTCAATTCGAGATCATGTACAGGTCCTGTAGAGTATAGATCAAAGAAGAGAACGGCGGACCCATTTTAGTCACTGTTTTCTCACGGTTGCTAATGTAAGCAATGGCGGCCGCAATGCGCGCGATGAAAGGTCATGGGCGATACCCGAGAGAAGTAAATAGCGTGCGAGCATAGAGCAGCGGTAAGAGTCCATGCCTGGGGCTCATTCTACTCAAGTTCGGATCCCGCTAGCGCGAGTTACTTTTCCACATTTTGCCAAAGCATACTTGAAAAATTGCTAAGTGTTCCGCAGATGACTTTTTGTCCAAAAATGATACCCGTGTTCTCAAACATATTCTGACAAAAGTAGAAAATTTTTGAAAAAAATTTCTAAAATATAGATTCTCTCAGCCAGTTTTCAAATAAAAAGAAACGCAAAACGAGGTCCTGAGGTATGGAGAATTGAATAGGGGTCTTGTAAGAACTTTTTTTTGAAATTCGCAATTCCAAACGAGATAATCGACCTATGGACGAAAAGACATGCACAAAGACGGACAAAATTTGCAGTCATTTGCTAGTAAGAAGTGAACGCTATCTATGTTCGTCAATGACGAATCATCATACTCTAATTGTAAGGACAGTGCGCTAAATAAATAATCGTATTTTTCAGAATTCAGTAAACTTTTGATATGTGATTTCCATTTGTTCTTCTTAACTCAATCATCTCCTCCCCTACTTCCTCCCTCACTCGTGTTCCCACAGCATTCCAAGCGTTCTAATAGCGAATAGCGGTTTCCGGGCATAGAATTTGATCCTACACGCGAATATGCAAACCAAAAATTATGAATTTAAAAACTTAAGTTCATTACTGTAATTTCTAAAAGCTCTGAAATTTTGGTGTATTTTTGTTCAGTTTTTTTTTATTCTTGAGAAAATGTAGTGGTCAATTCGCTATTAGACACAGTGTTCACCGGGCGGAATGCTGTGTTCCCGTCCTTCCCCCCGTACGGTCCTCCTCTCCCCTTCTCTTCCCCCTTTCTCCTCTTCCTCTGCCCTCAATCTATGTCCGATGCACCTTCCAACATCTATTCTCCGCTTTGAGCAGGTTACTGCACTCGTCACTTGCACCGTTGCTGTATCTCGGATGGTTAGAGTACTCCCTGGGTGTTAATTTGGATATTTCTGTATCACAAGACTTATCTTCAGTACGGATGCCCGCATCGTTCTTCCATCGGAGCTGATCGAACAAAGATTCCTCGTGACTCGCATGGGTAGATGACCGTATCTGCTTGACCAGAGTGCAGTACGGTAGATGACCGATAATCATGTCATGAAGGTGCAATAATGGACCGAGATGAGAGCTAACCATTCATTGTCAGATTCTTGATGCCGTATCAATGAATTACTGTATTGTCCTTTTGCCCTTCTCCATATTGAAGTCGAATGCCTTCAACAACTGCTCAGAAATCAGCCGCGCGATTAATCCCCCTCGGCGACCGGTCACCGACTTTCAAACAACAATAAATAACTCAAGAGTAAAGCGAGCTATGAATTTCAAAATTCGCAGAGACCTAGCTCAGCATGAATTACACGGTTTCTGCGAATTTCATTTCGATACCTTCAGAAATAATTGAACTACATGCCTCTGTTTGAAAGTCGGTGACCTACTTTTGGGGGAGATTAATCGCGCGGCAAGCGAGCAAGCTGGTACGGTAGACTTGCTTACCGTATTGTGTCCAAACCTACCGTAATCTTCCTCGATTCAGAGGTACGCCAGTCAAGGGTCCATGCCACCGTTCACACAGCTTCTCGCATACGGGAAAAATGAGACCCATAACTACATTGTAGGCACGAGAAGAAAGGCCATGGAGGAATTAGACTGGGATGAAAGATCTTCGAAGATGAAGGATCAAATATAGGTGATGGATCTGGTGGGGAAGAGTGTGCGCGATCTGAAGAAGGAACAGAAGGGAGATGTCTTCACGATACAAACTACACTGTGGTTGATGAGAGAGATGGTCGTTGCATTGAAGGAAGTACATGAGGCGGGACGGATACACAGGTATAATGTACCTCGAGGGTGCGCTAATATGGTTTTAGTAGATGGATTGCAATAATATTACTATTCGTATTCAAAACGATGAACAGTAGATAGTAGGTAGAACAGCCTGATTGGGACAATATATCTACTTCGACCTTCAGAGACGTGAAGCCTCCCGATTTCTGTATCCCCCGCTATGCTCCCTTCCGTCTCTACATCGTCGACTTCGGAATGAGTGCATCGTATCTCGATAGCAATGTAAGTCAAGATTACTGTATTTTGCAATTTACACCTTTATTTACCGCATTCCTCATCACCGTACTCCTACCGTAATCCTCTCATCAGGGTAACCACAAGATCCGCGAGTCGTCGTCTCTCTTCAGAGGGACCGTGGGATACGCATCGCCTGCTGCTCATCATGGAAAGGTTACTGTAGAGGAGATACCGTAGTCGGGGAGGGATGGAATAGTGTGGATAGGCATTAAGGGGGGGGGGGCGTGATAAATTGATTGTATGGCAGGATGTCTGCCGGTGGGATGATCTGTGGGCAATGTACTTCATAGCATGCGAGTCGGCTCTCTCTCTCAGCTTCCCTGGAGAAACCTCAAGTGCAAGGTACATTGGGACAACTGGCGCTAGAATGCCCTTAGCTTACAATTATTGTATAAGCAAGCGGGAAAAAGTATTATTCCGTCTCAGAACGAGGTTCGCGACATGAAAGCATCGACCGATTTGCTCGATCCTACGAAATGGCCGGTTAGTTATAATCGGATCATGCGTTTTTTTCTCGATGTCAAAGTTAGCAATAAACATAGCCAAAGTTGAAAGAACATGCATGAAACTAGGATTGCAGATGTCCAAAGTGCCGTCGTCCGTCTTCAACTTTCGTTCAATTCTCCTCGCTTCGGAACAAGACGAGTACTCCTTCACGATGTTCTAAATGTTAAGCGAACGAGCCAAAATGCTTAGGATACGGTGTTTTCCGTGCGAGAGTTCCTACCGAAATCAGGGTTATTTTTCGGCATCTCATTCGCTTAACATTTTGACTGTCGTCAGAACACTGTGCCTTCTACCAACCGCTGCCCTACGATGTATTGGTCTACAATATCGTACGTCCATTTAGATTACTTGTTAAAAAATAAAGTTTTTTTTTTAAATTTTATCATAGGAATAAGTAGATTAAGTTGATTTCAGTCATGCGATCTATCCCACCGCGGATGGAGAGAGGGTCGGTCCCGTCTGGATTGGGACATCTTCCCAGAGGGAGACACGGACAGGAGCAGTTCACAGTACTTCACTTGAGAAGAGGATGGCAGACTGCACCCGTGCCCCTTCATTCCCTTTGAGTGGCTCGTCATACACGATAAATCACTCTCAAACCTACCTAGTTCATGCCTGGGTAGCAATCAAATATTTGAATTAATAGCCGGGCTACGCTTCGCCCGACTGGCATGTCCCAAAAAATTCTCAACTAACTCTCTTTATATTTTAAAGGGTGATGATTGATTTAATCAGGATCTTTTCATGCAGTGTTTAAGCTTTTTATTTCGCTAAGCGTCCACTACATCATAACATATTCTGAAAGGCTAATTCAAACTAATTTGCATAGCAAGAGAGGTCTTCGGCTTCCAGTAATTTTAAAACGATAAATTTTAAAACCATGTGCTTGTTCAAACTTTATTCACAATCTCCAAGGCAATTTTGCAAATTGACAAACGCAATATCTATCACAGTTAGCCGATGAGAGTAATTCCAGGAATAACTGATTCATTAAATGCACAAATATCATTGATTATCGGACGGATTACTAGAGCCGGTCAATCAATGTTCAAAATCTAAGCTCATGTATTATTATCTTCGACTGACGGACTCGAGGAATCCCCGAAAAGTATCGCAAACTGAAATCAGACAACGTTGGTCGAACTCGATGCGTACACTCCACTGCCGCCGGCCGCAACTTCGTCCCTCTTCCAGCTGAAATAGGAGAAAACTTATGTATAATATTATGTATTATTTGTTTTCTTTTTCTCAACTTCTCCATTGCAAAGCTGTTTATCAGTAGCAATTAGAGCATATGTTGTAGTGGTAAATAGTAGTTGTCTGTCAAGCTGTTTAGAAAACGGCAGACTCTCTGTTTATCTTGTAGATATAAACGGAAAAACACCCGTAAAATGACGAGACGTGTGCTCTGTTAGGAATCTTTGACGCATTTTGAGTTTAATGCAGAGTTAGAGCTCACCCCAAGAACTTGAGATATGAATCGAAGCCGTAGGCGCACATGGCGCCCAGCGCGAAGAACTGCAAACACACTTTATTTGAAATTTCATTTCCCGTGCTTTCCAAGTTCAAATTCGGTTTCCCGCCCTTTTCAAATTCAAATTCCGCTTGCCCGCGCTTTTCACCAATTCAAACCACTGACCGCGGCCGCGCCCCACCCTGCGGTGCCTTGATATCGCGTGGCCGCGATCCCGAGAACGCAGGCGGCGATGAAGAAGAAGATGCACCACATGAAGCAGTAGACCATCTCCTGAACGATTTCTGTTTTTTTTTGTGGAATATCCCTATTTTATTAAATAATATTTATATAATAGTATGTAATTATTTTCCTTCTAGGATGTCCTATGAAACGCTTTAATTATTTCCTCTGAGCACATTGCGATTCCTCAAGAGCGTATTTTAGACATTCCTTCAGTTATAGTTTATTGAAGGAATGTCTCGATTCCTTCAATAAACTATGCCTACGAATCAGACCGCTCTTGCGCTACAGTATTCAAGGAATGACATTCGTATTCGCGCGGTCCCTGAAGAGCAATGTAACTTTGAATAAAACTGCTCGCCTCATTTGAACAGCGGGGAATGGCGGGAAAAATATGCAAATGTAGGATTGTAGGTTTGCGACATTGCTCTTTCAGATGAAAGAAAGAAACGAAGGGGTTAAAAAGTGGTCAGAGGGGCCCTTTAATTATTTCCTTATCTAAATCTGTTTATGCTATTTTATCTGTTTCTGTTTATCTGCTAGATCTGTTTATGCTATTTTATAAAATAAAGCAAAGCCATACGCAGAGAATCCAGGGCACTTGGGGCGTGGCGTCGACGACGTGGAATACGTAGAGGGCGAGGAGGGTCGTGGTGATGGAGAGACCGACGGTCGTAACGAAGGTCGCCCAGCCAGCGCCTGCATGATTACCCATTATATTATCCACGAATAAGCTTTACTAATTTGAAAATAAATTTGACTTATAATTTGAAAACTAATTTGAAAATAATTTTGACTTATTTAATAACTAAACTCAATGCTCGAACAAGTTAAGCAGCTAGTCACAATGAATAAGTTATAATGGAAGGAAAGTTTTCAGGCGTCTCATTGCTTACCGGTGTAGTAGCCCGGACCACCCACCAGAACGCACAGGAAGCAGAGAAGACACAGAATCTGAAGACAACTAATTGCTACTAAATTATTTAATTTTTCCATTATTTATTTATTATGGATGCTCTGGCTGGTGCTCCTATGCAAAATTGCGTTCCGCCCATTCTTGATCGGACTTGCGCTATTTTGCATAAAGTGTAAAGCCAAAAGGGCACACGGTAATTAGAAGATACAAAAAATATTACTGTTGTACCCGGATTCACTCTTCTACTACACCTTCAACATCTTTAAAAATAATTTTTAAAATCTCACAATACAGATAATCTTGAGCAGTCCGCCCAACGTCCGACAGTAGCTCACGTCGAATTTCGGCATCGTCAGCTCCATCCGGGGCCTTAATTTTATGTTGTGTTTTTCTTATTTAATTATGAAATGTTCAAGGCATCCCTAATTATTGGCTCGTTGCTTCTTATGAATGATGTGTGTGAAACATAAGAATCACAGGGAACCGATTTAAAACCTCTAGTATTATTGGAGGAAAGTGAAAGTTGGGAAATCTTTGCAGCGCACTTCGCTAAATACAGTAAAACTCTCTTGGCAAAATGCCACTTTAGGCTAATCTCCGGCTCCGGGAGAAGTCTTACGGTGGCTAACGGAAAGAACTGCGCAGCTCTCTCAACGTTCCTTTTCGTTTAATAATATAGTAGAATAAACCGGTCCGCCAGTTACTTCCGTTCCAAAATGAGTTTAATTCTCTCACCTTTTCACACACTCTCTCTCTCGCCTCATATTCGGAATAATTTTTTAAAATCTTTTTTAATTTTTAACTTTTTTTTCTTTTTTAATCTACTATAAATACCTGTCATCATACGCGTAGTACTCTCTCGTCTCCGTCGTCGTCGTGGTGGATGTGTACCGGCCGTCCGACATTTTCCCGCCTAAATAAACATTTTAGTTTTGGCTATTTTATTTGCTATGCTTTGTGCAGCTGTATAGATACACGGCGTTCTGAATGTTCGGAGAGCGAGCGAGGTTTACCTAATTATACAAAAGCTACTGTCTACCACACCACTTTTAGTCGAGAGTTATTTTTGTATGAAAGTTGGCAGTCTTTTTGTCTTCATTCTCAGCTGCTGCCAGTTCGCGATAGATTTTAGCCGTATCGTATTCAAACGTCGGTACACGGCATTCCAAGCGTCATGATAGCGAATGGCGGTTTTCGCGCATAGGATCCGATCCTGTAGGCGAACCAGTAATCGAATCACTATGAATTTAAAATATTAAGTTCATCTCTTTGAACTCAAGAAACTCTGAAAATTTGGTGCAAATTGGTTCATTCACTCTTGAGAAAAAATAGTCTTCAATTCGCTATTAGACACATTCTTCACCGTGCGGAATGCTGTGGGTCGCACGCTCGCTCTCCGAACAATTTTTGCATTTCTTCAGAACATAGTGGATAGGTATAGTGGATTAAAAAGATCCGTCGTAAAATCATACCGAGTATAAGGCGAGAGAGTGTGCAAAAATGAGAGAATTAGACTAATTTTGGAACGAAAGAAACGGACGGATCGGTCCACTATATGACGCATCGAGCATGAAAGCTAAAAAATAGAGGGAAGTAAGAGTCAGTAGGATAATCCTAGATAGTCTAGGGAGCATAAATAAAGATTGTGAGAGGAGAGTTAAATTTGCATTTATCTTTCGAGTTTGACAGATACTAGGTGGTGAGTTCGTCAAAGTTCAAGATGGCCGGGATATTTATATGCAGGAAATGAATTGAAATGATATGTTTATGGTTGATTTAGATTTAGACGATATCAGGAAAAATGGGAGAATTGAGAACAGGGAAGAATCAATGAAATGTAAGGAATTTATTACAAGATCCATAGCGTTTGTCACCAATGCAATTCATTATTCAGCGTCAAAATGATACAACCATTGTTTCTAGAACGGTGACAAGTATGTGTTATTGCTATTTATGACTACTTTCTCTCACACTCAAAATTTACATAAATAACTTCTATTTCTAGGCCGAATATATGCGTAAACGGAAAGTTATATGCAAACTTTTGTATTTTTTGATATATCACGTAGAATAAATTGCTAGCATATTTAAACCTTTGAGGAAAAATGAATACGCTTTGATAATGCGATAAAATTTAATACGACCATAATACCTATATCTAAGCTAAAGAGGGGGGCATAAAAGTAAAACACGTGATGGTACTAATAATGCACAAAGGTTCCCAAAGCGAACGGCATTTCGAATAAAATAAATATGTCCGGAGCATATGCGCTTTAGATAAACAAGTCACGAACAGGAAAGAAGAGAAGACGACTAGAGACAAGACAAGGGGAAGAGCACCTCATCTTGCTATTCTTCTGCTGGGCACTCGCTGGAGCTGTCTGCTATCTCTTCGATCTTCATTCTCCCTCTTTCCCTCTCCTTCCCTCCCTCCCTCCCCCACTCAGACCTACCCTCTCAGTCTTACAACGTAACGCGTAGGAGGCCGGGTGATGGGTTGTAGAAAAGAGAGGATGCAGAATGAAGGCAGAGGAGAATGATCGCGAAGAGAAAGAAAGCAGGAAGTGAAAGGCTGCTTATTTTAACTCGACCAGAATAATATTTGTATAACTTGGAGACATAAAATCTTCTTTAAAGGGCCCCTCCAGGCAATATCTACCATATGCATTTTTTGACATTTTTGGATAGCTCTTAAAGGGACATGGAAGCGAGAAATTTTGTGAAACCGAACATGACCATACTTCTAGAATATGTTTCTGAGACGATAATAAAGATAATAGTGTTTGAAAAATATTTTTAAAAAATTTCTGCGGCGAGAGATATTTATTTGTTCCGGGAATACGTCGATGCCGTTTACCTTGTTCCTATGCGCTAAACGCCGTAAGA
>LS827622.1:51719-98740 GCA_900490955.1 Micoletzkya japonica
GCCAGTGGCTGGCTAGTCGTCTGGCTACTAGTTAACTAGTCTTGGTTACTCTCGCTCGGGTTGGCTACTAGTTAACTAGCCAAAGTGCGCTAGTTAACTAGTAGCCTCCATTTGGGCTAGTTAACTAGTGGCAAACCGCTAGCTTACTAGTGGCAAACCCCATTTCGCTAGCTTACTACTAGCCCAGGAATACCAGAGTACACTCCGAGCCCAAGATGCAGGCCGGTGATGCAAGACGGGCGAGACGGGAATCGATCATTGTCTGAGGTATTTTAGTTCTACTTTTTGCGTTATACTGTGTCAATCATAGACACAAATATCGGGTGTAATATTAATACACTTGGAAATTATTCTAAGGTAAGATTAGGCAGGTTCTGTTACTAAAATAATAGACTAATTAGTTTTAATTTTTGTATTCTTCCAAATAGACGTGGTTTTTGTTTCTGATTTCCTTCCCTTGTTCTATAGACTCTTCCTCAATTCTTTCGCTTCAGAATAGTGTCCACGGAAAGGCTGGATTGAATTCGACGTAATCATCATGGAAGAGCACGCGACGCGTCACGTCCGTCACAGTATTCTGACAGCAGTGAAAATGTTAAGCGAACGAGAAGCCGAAAAATAACCCTGATTTCGGTAGGAACTCTCGCACGGAAAACACCGTATCCAAAGTATTTTGGCTCGTTCGCTTAACATTTAGAACACTGTGCCGTGTCTGCGTTGCTCGGCGCGCGCCGGTTACGGTAGCCACGCGTTCGCCGAAGGGACTCGGACAGAAGGTACGGCAGACGTTTTATTATAATTCAAGGCGATGTTTCTAAATATTAAAGGCCTGAGATTAGTTTTTAAAAATCTGACTACTTTGCAGTAGTTCAGTACTAGAGTGAAACAATCGTTATTCAACTCGTATCATGCTGAATTATTGGCTGCCGTAACCGCTATTATAATCACAGTGTTCTAAATGTTAAGCGAACGAGCCAAAATGCTTAGGATACGGTGTATTCCGTGCGAGAGTTCCTACCGAAATCAGGGTTATTTTTCGGCATCTCGTTCGCTTAAAATTTTGACTGTTGTCAGAACACTGTGTAATACACAGTTCAGTCGCCTTACCAAAATCAAACTTGACTTTTAGATTATTAATCACGAGTTCACGTTCTCTTGCAAGCCACAAACTATAATTGAACATCTCACAGATGGTCGTCGTTTCTGGCCACGTTTCTCAAAATATTATTGGGAAAAGTGCCCACGTATGAGCTAGATAGGTAGTGGGGGGGGGGTACAGTAGCTGGCTAGATAGTGGGTAGGGGGTACGATAAACGACGCGATGTTCCTTATAAATAAAATTAAATGCTGATGAATATTTGTGTTTTATTGCTCACCACATCATGGAAACTTTGGCGGTATCGTCCGTATAGTATGTATTGTTCGTCTCAGAAGTGTTCAATTACATTCACTGATGTTTAGTCTTATTTAGTCTTACTTATCCGCATGCAATGTCTACGGAGAAAGAGCGAGAAGACAAGGAAGAATGATGCACTCCCTCCATCCCTGCGGCTCTTCCCCAGTCCTTCTTCAGCTTGCTTCCTAACATCCCATCCTTCCAATATCACTACAGTAATAGTTCATCCCTCCGTCGCCGGGAGGACATCCTCACTACTCCTGTTCGTTCGAAATCTTATAATCTTACGCGAAATCTTATACAATGTACTTATAAATGTTATACGACGAAATCTTGTACGATCTCCTCATACGATTGCCGAATTCCTCACATAAATGAACGTTGATTATGCTAATCCCTATGCACAGAACACATGACAAGAACTGCTTGATTAGCTTACGATACTCTTATGAGAACAAATATGTTTACAACGTTCATGTACTGACTGACGTCTGAATAGACATCAGTCACAATATCCCTGTAAAAAATTGGTGGCGCGGTGGTTAAGGCGGCCGTCCCCAAACCGAAGCCATGCGAGTTCGGTACCCATAAGCGTCGGATTGTTTGCTCATTTGATTTATGCCAAGTTTGAATTCCCGCCTCTTGAATATCAGGGTTAGCCTTTCCTCTCGGGCTGTAGGGCCGATGGAAGCGTATATCGACAAATGATGCACTTGATCGTATGGAGAAGGACATGCTCTATACGATCAATGCTACCCCCAACCGATCCTAATCTCGGACTCCTTTAATCGATTAATTTTTATTCTTCTTTTCCGATTTCATAACTATCTATTGATGTCAAGTAAATTGACTTAAATTTTTAATAAATACAATCTCAATGAAAATTCTAAATTAGTATTTACCTGTCGTTGCCTCAGCTCTCTGTGAAATAGAACGATGAGGATAAGCAGGGAGTTCATCGCGACAACAAGCGATCCCTCAAGAAGGTAGAGCCACATGGTTACCAGTTGATCGGAGCCCTGATGCCCATATTAAAGGATCGCGAAAGGCACATGTATGCTAATTGGGGTTTAGAATGTTTCACTCTCTGCGCTCTCCTCATTTTGCACGGTCTCTCGCTGGAAAAGTGGTTGTTATAAGCGCGATCTTGAAGCTCAAACGCAAAATCAGAAAATGGGAATACCTGATTCAGAATCAGGGTGATCTGATCCATATCATGGTGCAAAGAGTGACTATTGTTAAAAAGTGGGTGGTGGGACCCTTTAAATAATTAAAGGTGAATTTGTAAATTTAAATCCCTTGCTATTAATTAAAACGCATACCGCTTTGAATGGATACGAAACTGATTCGTTCATGTGTAGATGGACGCGCTAAAATAGGCGCTTTTTTAAAAAACAAAAACTTGACTAGTAACAATTGTCGCCTGTGCTTTGTTTAATAGCTTTAAAACGTTCCAAAGTAGAACAAAAACTTAGCAAGAACCTTTGAGCAAATCGAAATTAAGAAACCGAGTTGAAATCATAAAACCCAGTCAACAACTCTCTCAGCTGACCTATAGCGTATGAATTCACAAGTGGGTACATCGGAACAACGATTTTCTAAGTACGCCTTGCCATTCACGATCCCCATGAGCTTTTGAAGTGTCTCCATTAGAGTTCCGATAAAACACTAGACCGGATTGACTCAAAAAGACTTTGAATAGACTAATGAGGCAAGTTTATTACGAGTCGAGTCTCATCATTCTTTTCAAAAACATGTTCTTTTGCGGTCGCGCGCTCAATCATTCGGTCTTTTGCCTCCGTAGCATGCGGCCGCCTTCCTCTATTCGGGATTTTTTCGTCCCCTCTCAAACGAAGGGCAGAGTTGACTGCAAGTTGTGTAGCCGCACGTATCATGAGAACTAAAACGGTTTCGAAATCTTGGCTGCCTACGAATGCATCGAATTTGTTTGGAAACTTCAAGAATAAATCAGTTGTCAATAACAGCTCAACCCCTGCAGTAATCAATACCAATGAGGTTGGCGATGCTCTCTAAAAAGAGTGGAAAATATTAAAGTACAATAGATAACGGCATTCTAAAAATGACGGTTAGACAAACTCCGTTATTATAGTCAGAGCTCCGCTCATATAAAGCTGAAGTAGTAAGTCACGATGTTCTAAATGTTAAGCGAACGAGCCAAAATGCTTAGGATACGGTGTTTTCCGTGCGAGAGTTCCTACCGAAATCAGGGTTATTTTACGGCATCTCGTTCGCTTGACATTTTGACTGTTGTCAGAACACTGTGAAGTGGACAATTCGACGATTGCTCTACTCACGAGTTCTGGGACGCAAGAGCCAAGAAATACCCGAAGCTTCATTCAATTGCAATGAGAATGTTAACTGTACAGCCCAGTTCCACGGACTCCGAACGTCTTTTCAGCAATGTAAGACGCTTACTAGCTTACTACGCACCTATTTATTTGCCATAACAACTAACTGGTTTAGGTCGGTCTGAGTAAGAACCCGCCGAGACGTAATCGCCTAAGTGCAGATACAGTTAATAAGCTCGTACTTATAAAGATGAACAGGTTATTAAAACCATATAAAATTTATCTACAAATTCTTTCAGTGCTGATCTCATGGATAGCGGAGACGATTAGCCTTGAAGAAATACCCTATTTGATCCCCCTCTAATTGTTATCATAATAAAATTTGTTTGTTTGGTTCAAAACGAAGGACTTTCCCCATTGGAGATAATTGAATTAATTCCGGTCTTTTGCCGGTCTTTTGAAAGTCTTTTCAATAACACGTGTTTTTCCGTCTCAGTTTTTTTACGGGCCGGTTTTTTCCGAGACTCGAAAAGAATGAGTTTATTATAAACTAGTGGTTTTTCGGAACTCTAGTCTCCATTAGATGGCCACCGGATAATGTAGCACATTATATACCTATAAGGGACATAATAAGTTGAGATCAGCACGACACTTCTTTCAATTAGGCTTCAAGATCAAGAACGGTAAGTAAACCGCTCTTTATCACGAAATACGTTAAACACATCGGCTAAAGAAGCGCAACGTGGGAACATCTTAATAAGGTCATAATGAGTCATCGTCACCGGGAGACACAGCGTGAACACGATGTTCTAAATGTTAAGCGAACGAGCCAAAATGCTTAGAATACGGTGTTTTCCGTGCGAGAGTTCCTACCGAAATCAGGGTTATTTTACGGCATCTCGTTCGCTTGACATTTTGACTGTTGTCAGAACACTGTGTGAAGATGGCTATCAATAAGCGTAAATTTAGGTGTCATTAGCCTGTAGTTCATTCGAAGGCAACACGCGTCTATAATGGATTGGCTAGCTCATTATCCGGCAACACAGAATTTTCATGTCTCAGCTAATGAGCTTGTTTACTTGAGAAGGGTGTATCGATTTGGAGTAGATATGCCAGCACTCACTTAGGAAGCGAATGAGTCATTTATGAACGATGATGAAAGTTGATTTCGCGTTCCCAGCTAACAGAATAAAACTTAATAACTCTTTCTTTCTTTAAATTTTGAAGCAAGTCTTGTTGAAGCACTGATAGAATGGCGTGAATTTGCGAAGCTGCTGATTGCTCACTGGCACAGCTAGCGATCCTGAAAAGGAACTTTGATTTTCATAAGTAAAAAGTGATTTTTTTCTTTCTTCACAGTAAATTATAATGATTGTTTCAATAAACGAGAAAAATAGAACTTTTTAAATGATTTTATCCAAGGGCACAGCATTCCGCCCGGTGAAGAATGTGTTTAATAGCGAATCGATCACTACTTTTGAATTATCTCATGAGTGGATAAACCATTCTGCGCGAAGTTTCCATAACTTATTGAGCTCACAATGATAAACTTAAGTTGCTAAATTCATGATTTTTTGTCGTTTGGTTCGCCTACAGGATCAGGATCCTATGCGCTGAAACCGCTATTCGCTATTAGAACGCTTGGAATGCTGTGAGGGCGTAACCAGATGATTAGTGCTCACACTTTTGTGATTTTAATCTTGTGATTTTGATCAAAGAAGGTTTGCGGCGTAAGAATCGAGAAATGGCATTGGAAATTCTCATGCATTCAGTAATATTTTACGCACGTTACGTACTACCTAAAAAGCTAGCAAAATTGTCCCTGTCTGCGGGGGGATGGTGGTTGTGTGTCTGTTGTGTGTCCAAATACGCTTCCCCCCGCCTTCATCTTGAGGGATGACAGTTTATTATGCGAAATAAATAAAAAAAACTACTTTTTATTTGTAGGTATCTCTATCCTTCATGAGATAACTGGATAAATTGATGACGCTGTCGACGTCTTCATCCCGAAACTCTAACAATCACCACTGATTGAGTACTCATGATCTTCCGCTCACATGATGTCCGTAAAAGCATGTGGACATGAGGAGGAAGCAGAGACCTTGTCGAAGTCTGCCTAGTGGTATATGTTAATTCGTTGTCCGCCCTTCAAACCAATTAGTTAATTTGAAACGAATTATGCTATATATTTGTAATTATGCTCGGCGCATTCTTCTTTCTTTTTGATATCTTGTTTCCAACTTGGTGTTTTCCTGATCCATTCAAGAAGCGTCACATTGCTGCTCGTTCATAGTGCACTGCATAACCTTTCCCCTTTTCTTCATTAAGGTCTCCGATAAAAGCTCATCTCAGACAGAGATGGCGTGCGTGACTGAGATTATTCGCCGGTTCACGGCAATGGAGAGGGTGAGTCTTTTGAGCCTTGCATCACTTACTAGATGGCTAAAAATATCGAAACATTTTTTATTCACACATATAGATATTGTAAATGGATCAGAATTTGAAAATAAATTAGGAGTAAAATTAACCGGCAAGCTAATATCATGTAATCAGCGGTTTTAGTACTTGCCAAAACCTATGACGGCAATAACGGATATGGGAAGGCCGCTGTCGCAATCCGATAGGACACTCGTGATACTCCACTGGGACGCGTACGGACCACTTTGCTTTGTGTATAGTGGATTAAAAAGATCCGCCGGAAAATCATTCCGAATATAAGGCGGGAGAGTGTGCAGAAGCGAGAGAATTAGACTCATTTTGGGACGGAAAGAACTGACGGATCAGTTTGTTCCACTATATACGAGAAAATAAATAAGTATTTAGACATACCTTTTCCCGTTATGAGCTTATTAGAATTTTATGAACAAAAAATATTTGTATGTAGACAATCATACGTGTTGTAGGCTTCTCAAGCTCAATCCGATGCTTTTTCACCGTGCATGGGTCACCTCCGCTAACAGAAGTTCAACGATCAAGGTTAGTCTGAAAGTATACTGTAAAACAGAAATTATACTGTAAATCGTGAAACAACTTGTTCAGAGATGCAAAGAGAGCGTCAAATATCAAAATGATTAGAGTGTTTTGCGGTGGCGACACCGTAAAGCAAGTGAATTGAGAAAAGTTTTCCTCCACTGATCTTCAAATGAGCAATAAATTTTAGTATTAGCTTTATGATAATTCTTTACAATTCAATTTTACAGTAGATAAATTTTAGAAAACCTTCGGCTTACCGGAGGACCAGGATGCGGGAACGATTAGCGAATTCGCGGCTCTCAACGTCCTGATTCGCGACTTCTTCACTCGCATGGTATGCATGCATAGATATATTGGAGGAAGTCTACCCTTTGCTTCCATTCCAAAACGAGTTTCAGTTGTACACGCTCTCTCGCCCGATATTCGAAATGATTTGCTGACGTATCTTTTTATTCCACTATAGGTACTTTGTCTCATGCTGTGCTTTTTGAGCCCATCGATTTTTAGACGTTGTTGCCTATTCTTTGAGTGCGACCATCCAAGCTCTGCTTCGTTTCCATGAGCGACGCAGATATTGGTGACGAAAAACTTCCGTCAGTAATATCGGTGACTCACTTCTACTTTGTTTGAAGGTCGTCAACGCCCTATCTATCATCAGAAACGAAGAGCAGGGAGACGACGGACATAACATTTTGCTCACCGATATCCGTTTCGCGCCTTCTCCCAATTTCTTCTGGTCTCTCCCTCTATTCTGTCATGGAAATTGTACATAATTGCGGTATCTTGTGCTTTCATCCGCCGGCTATCGTGGCATGCTTGCTTTCTTATCTAAATACGAAAGTCTACGAAAGATACGAAAGTGTAAATATGATCTCTTTATGAGCTCTTCATGAGCTCGTTATTTCGTGCGCTATAAATTCCATTGGAAAGACTGTGAAAATAAGCTAAAAGAGCACGAAAAAAAACGTATTAAAGGGCCCCTCCAGGCAATATCTACCATATGCATTTTTTGACATCATTGGATAGCCCTCAATGCCCTGAATCTCATCCTCTCTCCTTTTTAGTTGAAACTTTTCCGTTGCTGAGAAAAAGCTGTGCAAAGATTCCTCTCGCTGTCTGCGTCTCTTCATTCCTCTCTTGTCTTTCACAATCAATCAACCGCTCTTAATTGGTTATCTCTTGGAATGAATGAGATGGGTGGAGGGACCCTTTAACGTATTATTTTTTCTTACGAAAAGCATTGGCTTTCTTTCTTCTTCTTCATCGTCAAGACAAATTGCAGATTCTCGATGAAAAATTGGACGAAAACAGCACCAGAAGAGCGTGCGAGGTAAATCAGAAAGAAAAAAATTGAAGAAAAAGCATGAAAAGAAAAAGAACCTTCAGTCTTTGGGCGCTCGTCATCTCGACTTTTCTGCAAAGGGATTCAATGCAGCGTTCTGGGATATATTTATGGCAAGTGAATGGAGTTCTGGGAAAATTCCAAATTATGAGCAGTCGATAAGATTGGATCGGGGAACACTATTTTAGAATTGAAAATTTCCAGCGATTTTTGCAGATCTGTCTCCTCGAGGCCCTGACAGATGCGATCCGGAACTTCGAGACGAATGGATACAAGCGAAACAAGCTCCAAAGTGCTTGCGAAGTATCTTATATTTAATTTACTTTAATTTATCGACGCATTTGCGTAATAGGTGAATCGGGGCACTACCCAATAACTAGCCCGAAACGAAAAAATAGCTATCTAATAATGAAAGTGCGGTCCACGCAATACATAAAAACGAGTGAACACAGAGTACTGAACGAGTACGCACCAGTATGACACTAATAAGCCAGCAAGCATGCGGCTGCTATATAAATTGATGCCAATTGAAGTATCCGATACATTCCTCATAAGAAGACATTGACCTTTAAGAAAGGCACCTTGCTAACTCGACATTGTTGTCACCATTGTGGTCGGCAGCCGATGCACATCAATGGGAGCGGTTTCCCTAATTGATCAAAGTCTCTTCAGAGTGTACGGCATCTACTACACTAGAGAAGGCATAGCAGCGGCATAGCAAAATGATAGAAAATGACTGTATGCAAAC
This sequence comes from Micoletzkya japonica, assembly GCA_900490955.1. Lineage (NCBI taxonomy): Eukaryota > Metazoa > Nematoda > Chromadorea > Rhabditida > Diplogasteridae > Micoletzkya > Micoletzkya japonica. The sequence continues at coordinate 60,488 of LS827622.1, forward strand.
CCGAAAATAAACGAGAACACTAACGAGTGCATGCATGAGTGGAGAGCAAAGACACAGTAGAAACTATATGAATCAAAGCGGGCTAGTAAATTGAATGAGTAGCAGAGGGTAAGGTTGGTGAAGGAAAGGGAAAAGGGAAGGGATTTGCTCTTCTCTTCTAGCAGCTGAAAGAAGAAAGAGCAAAGAGAAATCTGAAAAGAGATAGGAGTGTTGGGATAATATTATTAAATGGAAGTCGAAAAAGGGAAGGTGTAAAGTGGCTTTATGTGGTGTGAGATAGCTGTGACAGAATGAGGTCGTTTTTGGGGTGGAGCAAAAATGAGCCACTGCTTATTTTCTGTGACAGTAGGTAATTCAGGCAATTGGGATAACTGTCTAGAAATGCGCACAGAAAACGAGTTCACAGTGTTCGTTGTGCGTTCTATATAAAGGACAAATTTGCCACTCCTAGGACAAACTGGCCTGTCGCACGTTTAATGTGGGAAATTATCTCGAGATTATTGGCCCATTTCAAGACGGAGCTCGTCATTATGTGATAAGAAAAGCTGCAAATAATCTCGAGCTATTTTTGAGTATCACCGCCAGCAAACCTTTTGCAGCCATTGGAATTAGAACCCGCGGCTGCCGAACACCAGTCGACTACGTTACCTCTATACTATAGAGGAAATTATCTCGAGATTAATTGGGAGCTAGAGAGCGACGAGAGAGTATGCAAAATGAAGAGAGCAAAAGAGAGCACAGATCTATTCACAGTGTTCTAAATGTTAAGCGAACGAGCCAAAATACTTTGGATACGGTGTTTTCCGTGCGAGAGTTCCTACCGAAATCAGGGTTATTTTTCGGCTTCTCGTTCGCTTAACATTTTCACTGCTGTCAGAATACTGTGTATTGCTCAGTTTTGCTCTCTCAAAAACGTGGTCTCTCGCCAAAAATGGCGAGATCCGAATTAATGGCGAGATTTTTCTGAGGTGAGGTAGCTCCTCATTATCTCGTCGAGATAATGGTGAGCTACCGTTTTTTAGTCAATCTTGATGAACTTTCACGCTTCTTTCTGCCTCTATATGGTATTCAGAGCCGGGGAATCCGATTCCGATGACAAAATTGTATGAATATGTACTCGAAACTGAGAAAACGAGCTCGAAATTAAAAATAATCTCGAGATTATCTCGACATTATCTGGGCTCAGATTTTCCCCAGATTAAACGTGCGGCTGAAAGTGAAAAAGTCATTGATTTTGAGAATGTTTTTGTGATTGAAAATTTTATGAGACATGGCAAAAAAATTCTTCTTTCACTCAATCTGTTCAATCGAAGGGTTTTCAAGCGAGCATCGTAATTCTGCATGACGGCAGGATAATCTAACGCGGGAAAGCAGCGCATGTAGACTATTCTAATGAACGTCTCCTGTATCCTCTCAAGCTCCTTCTTATCTTTCTCGAGATATGGATTCCATGCGACTGAAGCATATTCGAGATGAGGTAAGACAAAAGACTTGAAACTTGTCGCTAGAATTGTTGGGTTATTGAGGGAGAGACTGCGCAATAAAGAGAACATGGCTCCTCTGGCTTTAGCTGCTCCCTGGACAACAGTTTCGTGCTTTTTTAGCGAATGAACTACATATTTGAATGCCCAGGTCGCGCATTTTCAATTCCCGATGTAGTACATTGCCGTTGATTATGTAGTTTTGTGTGAGTTTATCGCTACCGATATGAAAATGAACTGATTTAGTAGATGAAAGAGATAGCTGGTTGATATTACACCATCTGCTAAGAGTGCTTAGTGCTGACTGTAATTCGGCCGTGCGTGAATGAAATGAATTTGGTTGTAAGAGCAAAAAAGATTCACATCGTCAGCGTACGTTCGAATTTTTACATTGCTATATCTCTCAAGCACCTTATCAATTTCTGCAATGTAAAGTACGAATAGAAGAAAAAAAAAACAAAACGCTCCCCTGGGGAACACCTGATGGAACGGCTAGCGGTAGAGACATAGTGTCTTCTATTCGCACCGAAAAAGTGCGTCTCGTTAGAAATGACTTTTTCCAATCCAGCAGTTTTCCCCTGATACCGTAGTTTTCGCACTTCGCAAGCAGCTTGTTAATGCAAACACTATCAAAAGCCCTGCTGAAATCCAGATAGATTACATCTACACATTCGCCCTTTGACAGAAATTTGGACCATGACTCTTCGCACAGCAAAAGATTGGTAACTACAGAGGCACCGGGGCGGAAACCATGTTGAGATTGCGGGAGTATGTTGCATTTCTCTAAATGGCCCATAATCCTTGGATGGACTAATCGCTCAAGAGTCTTTGATACGGGCGATAGTATTGAGATAGCACGGTAAGAGGATGGAAGAAGGGGGTCCTTGCCAGGCTTCGGGATGGCAGTAACTAATGCATTTTTCCAAATCTGTGGCGTAGATCCCAATAGGAGGCAGAGATTGAAAATGTGAGTAAGAGGTAGCGCGAGAGACTGCGCACACTTAGCAAAAATTATTTGCGGAATTTTGAGGGCTCCGGTGGTCAGGCTAGATTCTAGCTTGCGCAGAGCTTTAATTATTAATAATATTATATTATTAATAAAAATATTTTTTATATTATTGACGAAAAAGTTCCGCCAGTTAACTCATTCCTACTTTGTTCAGACTCTCTTAATGTTGCATCGCTTTCTCGTCGGAAATAGGAATGAGACGACTGACGGAACATTTGGCTCAACCATAATAAAAATAAAAAATTGCGTGTGAAGGGCAACGCTTAACCTTATATTTCAATGATAAAAGCTTAAGCATATTTTAAAAATAAGCATGCTTTAGAATTTAAAAGTATAAGCATGTTTTAGAATTTCGCGAATTCCATTAGCATTCGAATCGAATGTTCGCTCTTTTCATCTTGGTTCGGTCATGTGACTAGCAATAACAACGCACGGCGTAATGCGAACTGTGCTTCATATACGCACTTATAATATCTTTAGAGATTACAGTAAGCTGGTACTGATAAAGTGCACATGTGAGGTAATGAACTCTTCGTACCTATATTTTAAAATGACAATGTAATACAAAACTGCACTAATATCTTGCTCAGAAGCTGTTGACACTGAGAGCTACATGCACTTAGAGAAGTTTCCGTAACTATTTCGGAATAATTGCGGACCTGATGATACATCGGGAATGTATTAGGTATTAAAAAAAGGGTTACGTAATATTCTGTAAAAGGTTGGGGAATGGTGAAAAAGTCACGGAAACTTCTCTCAGAGTAATTTAACGTTCAGCACGCATTCACATGGATCGTGCAAAATATGCGACAGGGCTTCGAGAACAGAAAGAGGCGAGATGCGGAGAGGAAGATGGTACACATTTTAATTACAATTCTTTTAAAATTTTATTATTTTAAATGCTCTTTCCATTTATAGACTTTAAAAAATTAGGCTATTCTTTAACTTACAAGTTAGCCAAGAGCCTTTGGCATTCCTTGATAAATAATATTTCTGGGTAAACACAAAATATGCCACATAGGAGGAGGCTAGACGACTGGAGAAAGAGAGGAGGTGCCCGCATCCCAGGAAATCGTAAGCTAGATATTTTTATTACTTTATTTTGGAGTAATGTTATATATATATTAAACTATAATGTATTGTTTAGGGAGGAAGACTATGCGTCTGTGAAGAAGAGATCGACGTGCATTTGTCAATGACAAAATGAGATATTTTCAATCCTGACATATTTTATGACAACGACATATTTTCAATCCTAAAATTTCATCAATTGAAAGCTGGACATCAACTGCATTATTGTATCAGCTTTAAATCTACATATTATTGTACGGCGATTATATTGCGGAACGGATGGCACATTATGACACATTACTTATTTTGCCGAAATGTGGAAATTAGACATTTTGCCGTCTAATTTCCAGCTTTGAGGGTTCTAACACCCACCATTCGATTCGTTGTGCTTTTTAACTACTATCTAGTATATACTCCAATTTGCTTTTCCCAATGATTATTGTATTGTTTGAAGATCCGAAGTTTGAGCAGTGGTGGGTGTTAGAACCCACAATGCCCTTAATGTAAAAAATGTCTATAGTGTACCATAACGTGCCGTAATGTGCCATCCGATCCGGAATATCCTGTGCGATAGACCGCTCATGCATAAAGGTTATATTTGTCTGATTTCGCTCCCCCTTCTTGTTATGTTTGAAAACCCTAAAGCAGAAACTGGTGCCTAATAGTGGTTTTGACATTTTTTATGAATAAGAAAATGCTTCTTCTTGATTATAATATGTTAGTTTTAAAGGAGCTCCATTCGGAGCCGTAAGTTATTTAAATTCCTGACGGCATTCTGGCGGATTCGTTTAGTTTCTCTTCTATGCCCTTCCCTCTCTCGCTATGCAAATTAGTCTAAATTAGCCTGACTACGGTGCGGAATGGTCCACCTTTAAGAGACACTCACTTTGTGAAGCCAGAGCACGAAAACAACTACTAGCTACATCGGTTTTGAGCCCGATAAACTACCGCTATTTAATGAGTCCTCAGGGAGTTTCAAAATTTGCTATTGAAAAAAGCCTTTCAGTCAAAAACTGTTTACGCAACCTTCATCTTTTCTGATTTCCATTTTAGTATTTTATGTCTTGCTTTTAGCTAACTATAAGAATGTTTGAGATAGCTTCCGTATTTTGAACTTTAAAAACACTTAAAAAGAACTCTAAAAAGTTACTTCATCATATTAGCGTTTTGAAGATCGAGAGACTGTCTTATGCGCGGTGAATTTACTTTAGCTCACAATTCTCACGACCACGAGACGGTAATAGTTAGATATTTAATATACGTACCCCGGAGACCTTCGAACCAATTGGTCGTACTTTTTGTTACTCTACTCTAATTGCAAGATATTAGAACTCGTTGCCCGGTGCTCCAATTTGGTCACTTACAAGCTTAGAAAATGAAAGAAAAGATTTCATTGATACTCTGTCTTCCTTTAGCATAGCAGAAGCTTCTAAAAAAAATTACGAGTACGTCCCCAAGGGACACGATTTTTCGCTAATTGCATAGTACTATTCCCTGCAGCAAATTTTATGTTGTTTGTATGGGACCAATTAAAAGGAGATTATCAGTTCCTTTTTATGCTTTCTTCTGAACACTACGACGGCTTTCCTGTGTTTCGATGATTTATTTACAAAGTAACAGTGAAAAATGCAGCTCGATTAGTGTACCTATCGTCTGACTCCCATCAATCTTCTAAATATTCTTCTCATCACTATCTTAGTCTAAGAATGCCAATCAAAGACTTGTTTTTAAAACCTACTATTTAGTTTCAATATATACCAGATCTACGGACACGTCATGACCTCTCCTCTGGCAATGGGCGTCGCATGGCCGCTGGGCGACCGGGAAAAGGAACTCGCCATCGGCAACTGGATGAAGTCGGGTTTTTATAATTTTACTTTTATTGTATATTTATTTTAAAGTATATTACAGGATTCTCAAGCACAACCCGAAGCTCTTCCACCGTGCGTGGGTCACGTCCGCCAATCGGAGTTCGTCCATCAAGGTAGATATGGTTGGTTGATGAGCAAAATGTTCCGTCAGTTGTCGCCATTCCTATTTCCGACGAGGGAGCAGAGGCGAGTTCAGGCGAAGTAGGAGGAATGAGCTTACTGAGAGGGAACGTTTTTCATCCATAATAACGGGCGCATTCATCGGGAACACATATTTAAATCAGATGCAGTTGTTTAAAAATCTAGATATCTCAACATAAGATTGTTGAATATTCAGAAAATCTTCGGCATTCCGGACGATGTGGACGCGGAGAGTATGGTCGACTTTGCCGAGCTGAACATCCTCATCCAGAACTTCTTCACGAGAATCGTGAGTAGGCCTCCTGAATCGCGGGTCCGACCACCGAATTTCTGGGGTTATTAGATTAGAGTTAGTATAGTTATCACACTTAGTAAAGGTTAACAGACAAAAAATATTTCGAATAATATCAAAAGGTAAGAGATCTAAAGCTACCTAGTTTTCATGAATGACATGAAGAAAGTCTCTCTTGTTAGATATGGCCTCATGCCTGAAACCTAACCATGGAAAAATGGTTCAAATCGATTAAATGGACGCGATTCGGGAGGTCTAATCATGAGTGTGCTTGACTACAGTGATTATAGAAAATTACAGATCATATTATTGCCTAAAAATAGCTGAACTTATTTAGATTGTGATCGAGCGGCTGGATGAGTCGATTACACGGGCTTCATGCATGGTTAGTTTCCGATAATGCCGTACTATTAAGTATCTCACGTAATCGCACTTTGATCTAGCGTCTAGAAGATTACGTAAAGATTTGTTTTAATATATAGAATGAGGAACGAATTGTAGATTCTGGGAGCACGTCACGAAGACTTTGTTGAGCGCAGCTTCAATGCCGGATTCCTCGACATTTTTATGGTATACAAGACTTTGCATGCAAATTTAACACAGCTAGATTTTAAAAATGTTCATAAATATTTATTATCAATAGTGGCATTCCTGTGTACGCTTACAAAGTTAGCCCACCGAAATAAATTCCCCAGCCCGCTAGGGAATAATTCCCCAAAAAGCCGAAATTTCCCCCAGCCGGCTGGTGAATTATTCCCGAAGTGCAAATCGTGGGGAAATATTTCCCACAAATTTCTCTGAGCGTAGGAGGACAAAACTTCACCACACGACGCTATTGCGAAAATTCAAAAAAATCATTGCGCCAGGATTAAAAAGATCATTCCGAATATAAGGCGAGAGAGTGTGCAAAAGCGAAAGGATTATATCTATAGGCTCATTCTGGAACGGAGGAGACTGACTCTTTCTTTCCTTTACTGCTATTTTTCCTCTTTTCTCTTTGTTCTCGCATTTCTCCGTGAAATCGCATAAATATTACACGGACGATTTCGCAGGTATGCGTGCTCGAGTCGCTCTCCGACACGATGGTCACCTACGAGCCGGACCCGCAGCTTCGCCTGGAGGTCCAGACCGCCTGCGAGGTGCGCGCAAGGAGCTTGGATTCGGGCAAATTTAGCGCAATTAATTACTGCCTTGGTTAACAAGATAGCAAAGCAGCCAAGCAGTTTCTGTAGCAAAAGAGCATAATAAAATACGCAAATAATAAGAATAAAGTATAATAAAAGAGAAATATATAATAAAGATAAAATACGAGAGATTGAGGCGGCCTTTGCGTGGATCGTGCAGAACATGCGAGAGGGCCTGCACGCGCGGAAGCGAAGCGACCTCGACTCGAGGTCTATTTTCATATAAAAAGAATATGCAAATTTCCTCATTGAGAGGTTTTCAAGCTAAATTATTATAAAATCGATGCAGAGTCTACCACCACTCCGAAGAGCCGGTCAAGCCACGGGAGATACTCAAAACACCGTCGATGAAGGAGGATCCTGACAAGAATGCTCTGAGGTTGATGATTTTATAATTTATAAATAAATCAATAAATAAAAGATAATTAGTCTTTAGCATGTTTAAAATTACGCCTCAGGCCGATCAGCTCTACAACGGGTGTCAAGACAAGCATGTGCAACTGTCAGTAACGCGAAACGGGACATGTCTGAATTGTTCCCCCCTTGCGACTGCGTCTGCGTCTCTCCAATTCCCATGCACTCTCACCTCCACTCGCAAACACGTTTTACCCTTTAGATATGCTTCGTTGTTTTGGTGACGAGGTGCGTCGCGGTTATGTTGACGCATGAAACAGAGGCATCAGAAGGACTCTCATGCAGAACAATAATATAAATCATACTCCAACTATGCTCGTCCTCATTCTCACTAATAATCATGACAATGCGTATTCCCGTGTTCCGTATAAAGCTATTCATTCGAGTATACTACGCTCGTCTTGCACACGATCTGGGCAGTTCGCAGTTAGAAAAAAGGGAGTAGAGTAGAAATGCTCCTTTCCCCTCAACCAAGACAGCGCTGCCACGTTGTTCAGTCGATGATTCGGACGTCGGCCGCAACCCAGATTTCCAATTAGTCCCCATCCCGGGAGGAGCTCATTAACCTTTGCATCGGGAAGAGTATAAAAGACGGACGGGCCTGAATCATCGGCAACTATGCGCCTTCTTCCGATTCTACTCGTTGCAATCTTCGCCTCTCGGACGAAGGCCAGGGATGGCTGTGAGGAGCGGGAAAGGAAGCTGCACGGTTATTCCTTCAATTTTCTTTCCAAAATCATATATAAATATAGTATTCCTATTTTTTGCACATAAACACGCTTATGGTTATCTACACTCAGAGAAATTTGTGGGAAATATTTCCCCACGGTTTGCACTTCGGGAATAATTCACCATCCGGCTGGGGAAATTTCGGCCTTTTGGGGAATTTATTGCATTTCGTGGTGATATTTGTGGTGAATTTACGGTTATCTATATTGGCTTGCCCTTGCACTCTCTTTTGCGCGAAAATGCAAGTATAGTGGAATAAACCGATCCGTCAGTTTCTTCCGTTCCAAAATGAGTTTAATTCTCTCACTTTTGCACTCTCTCTCGCCTTATATTCGGAATGATCTTTTTTTATCAACTACCTATTGCAAACGCACGCGATCTCACGATCCTCTGATTCCAATTTTTTAATTTTTAACTGCTTTCAAGCGTTCTCTCTAACCATCAACAAGACAACTTTCGTGCCTTCCATGTATGGTACTGTACTTCTATCTCCCTTTTCCTGTTCTTATCCGCATTTCCTCGTGATCTGCATAAACTACCATCCCATTCAGAGTGCCAGTCGTGCCTTCCCCCCTCGGTCTCCTCCTCCAAGGACTGCCCCCTAATGGGCTACGTCTGCAACGGCACCCTCGCGCCGCTCGACTCTTTTGCCGTCACGCATGAAGGCGAGATCGTAGTTTCTTTTTTTGCATATTTCATCTCTCGACCGTCTATGCGATAGTGCTATGGCGGAGTATTCCACATGGCAAATCCAGTAAAACGCTTCGCATAAGAAAGTTCGGGAAGCTACCATTTCATCGGTATACAGATCAAGGTTGACGAAATGACCGCCTTGATGGAACGGTGGTCCCGGGAAGAATCGAGTCCTGCCGCGCGTCCACTTTCACTCATTATCTGCGAATTAGTGGTGACCTCCTCGATAAACCTCTCGTTTCTACACACTCTCTCGTCGGAGGTCACCATTAATTGCTTACTTAATCTCGACAGATGAGACGCGGGGCTGGACTCGATTCTTGCCGGGACCACCGTTCCATCAAGGCGGTCATTTCGTCAACCTTGATCTATATACCGATGAAGTGGTAGCTTCCCGAACTTTCTTATGCGAAGCGTTTTAATGGATTTGCCATGTGGAAAAATGGCTGGTTCAGACTCGTGCCTCGTCCTGCGCTGCGCTAACCCGCACACGAAACTGTTCGTCGACGGTGCTTCGGAGGTTCCCCCCCCTCTTTATCGTCCATTCAATTTCCGTGGTTTTTTGCATTCGTGACTCCTCTCAGCTTCGCATTTATCACTTTCCCCGTCATCTAGATACCACTTGAGCAGGCTAGATAGACCAATTGAGGAGGCCCTCTACTGTTCGGGTGGCCACTGGCACATCGGATGTCCCGAGGGCAGAACTACTCATACCGCATTGTGTGCCCAAAGTCAGTTAGATACAAGTCTTCGCTAATCTTCGCATCGTGCACGCAACGCGTGCGGCGAAGCGTCGCGGTCTCCCAAAGACGTTCAGGCTGCGGGGAGGACGTTTGTAAGCGGGATCACGGCGGCCACTCGCCATTCTCCTTCCTCGCGCCCTCCACCACGCACAGGTGTGCGCACGCCTTCTGTCCTGGTTAGTCTAATATTTTTTTATTTTAAAAAGCGAGACCTTTGGGTCCTTCCATCAGTTTCTTAGCTTCTAAAAACTTTTCTCCACCTACACTCCTTTGCCTGCCATTTGACATAATCTCCCCACATTTTCCAACACAGAAAATGCACACGTCATTGACGGAGAGTCGACAGGGTCTCCATCAATTTCTTAGCTTTCAAATGCTTCTCTTATTCTTACCCGCTCTCTTGGCATGGACCTGGGCCTTTCTCTCCTAATACAGCAAGCTCACTAATCATTACCAGAGGGTCGCCCACAATGGTGGTCCAGCAGCTTCTTCGCTTCCAAACGTTCATCCTACAATCTTACTAGTTTTATTTATTCTCACTTTACACGATCCGTGTCCAGAGGGTCGGCTGATCGGCACGGCGGCCAACGGGACGCTCGTCCCCGTCGACGACCCCACAGCCAGGGCCCACTGCAACCCGGACGGAACGTGGGCGGTCGACTCGACGGAGTACGAGAGGATCGGATGCTACTGTAAGCGACTCAGAACTAGCGCAAATTAGCCTTACTTTCATCGGTTATTCGGTGGAAGACCAAGGAAAATTGGTCTAAATTTAGTGGTTCTTTTCAATCTTGAGCAAACTTGAATATTCTATTCGAATGAGTATCTGGTCGTCAGCGTGCTCCCGGTGCTCCACAACGCCCATCCCATCGATGGCCAGCACTGTGTCCTTCGACCACTGCTACCCCACCTGCTTCGGAGACTACTATCTGAAGGGTTCCAACTGGAAGGGAAACGTCGTTGAGATGGTCAGCACTCACTAATTTCGCTCAAAAACACTAATTTCCTTTGAATACAATCTCAATCTAACCAGTACAACTTTTGCCCCCACGAGACCGCTATCTGCTCCTCAATCCAAACAGAATGATTTTTCCTCTCGGCAAAATTATTTTTTGAGAAAGATTCAAATAACAATCAAATATCATTTTCAATATTACCTCCAATCTTACGTCGTTGATCTTACGCTCAATCTTATGAATATAATTATCCCAAACCTCATCACGAGGAAAAATGGGAGGGACGTGAAGGCATTTATAATGGGTTTATCCTCGTGTCAGGACAGTAAATGAATGAAAAAAAAGTTTGCATTCTCTCCATCCCTCTTTCTCTTCATTCTTCACTGCTCTATCCCTAACAGTCAACTTGATTGTGTTATGAGTTCTTTGACGAACCCGCGAAAAAAATGTAAGATTGACTCGACGACCACCAAAAAATATAAGATTGAGAGGAATGATGAGACTCGTTCTCAATCTTATGAGCAGTTTGTAATAAAGTTCCGGTATTTAACCCATTAATTGTCTTAACCCCTCATTCTCCTCCCTCTTCTAAACCATTATCATAAATGGGTTAGAAATCCAATCGCACGTTGTTTTCAAGCCCATATCTCAAAACGCCGTCTATCGCCTGTTCATTCCTTTCCACCGGATGAGCTGCGCGGTCGGAAATGAGAGGAAGGGGGAGAAAAAGACGAATAGAAAGGGGAGGCTCTCAGCAAACTTCAAACCTCATTATCCAACAAGAAAATATGGGTTAGAAAGGAACGCCCGCAAAACACTGTGCGATTGAAAGGAATGAAAAGAGTCACTCTCTAACCCATATCCGCAATTAGGCGTTTCATTTATTCCATCCGATAGCGTTTGAAGAATTGGCTACCGGAACCCTAGTTCGTAGTAGATAGAGATGATTTTGGAGGTTAGATTGAAGAAAATGCTTAATCGTTCTTTGAATCTAATCAACTCATTCTTTTGGAGAGAGGGGCAAAACATTTTTAATGTATACTTTAGATAGCGGTCCTCTAGACCGCGTTTTATTGTTTATGAAGAAAGTTCTGCCAGTAGAGCACATTGGCAATTTGAGGCAACTGGTGGAACAATTCCCTCAACAATAATTTAAGCGAGGCTGGTCTTGGAATATGATATTCTCCAATTCAATCAACTTCGATCGAATCATGATTTGATTTCGAGAAAGGAGGGAAAGGAAAAGTATTGCAGGTGGATGCGGTTCCGCTGTGCCAGGGTGACGGAAAGTGGGAGGCCGACGGAAAGAGGTATCCAGCCTCAGTTCACTTCAAATCATTTTATCATTTCACTTCAAATGATGAAATTAAGTAGCAATTAATCGTTCTAAAATCGGTAACGCAGCCGCATTACCGATCTAAGCTACTGCTAAATGGCCGACAATAAATGCTCAATATAATATTTCTCCCAGCTACACGCATCTCGGTTGCGACGAGTGCCCCGCCGCCTCCATTTTAGACGTCCCCGCCTCCGCCAGCAAACCCTCGAATCAGGGTGAGCTGCGAGAGGCGATATATAGACTGAGAATGCTTAAACTGCGAAAAGCAATTTTTTTCGGAATTATTCCTGCACTGGCGATTCAAATTGGTCCGAAAAAATTACGGAAACTTCTCTAGCAACTAGATAGACACCTATAAATTTACGCCTAGTGAAGGGTTCCGCAGACTGCTGCGCAATATAGGTCACATTTATTTTTTCTCAAAAGTAGCAATTCTATGAAACCAAGTGGGGCTCTAAATTAGGACTCAAAAATAGGAGCTCTAAATTAGGGCCGTAGATTTCTGCCTGCAGAGGGCGCGGCGGTGAGCGGCTGTCGGGCCACATGCAATTCCACCCTGGGCTTCGGGCTCTTCGGCATCGCCCAGCCTAGCGGAGCCCACGGGCAGCAGGTTGGGAAGACAGACCTCTATCTATCTGTATTCAGACACACCACAACATTGTTGCTACCTATACTACGAAAGTTCGGAAGAGTCTGCATTATTCGTAATACACAGTTCTCAAGCAATTGCGCACAATTTTTGCACAATGCGATTGAGGAAAGGGTTCCGGCAGTTGTCCTGTACAAAAGTTGTATACAAAGTTATAGTGGAATAAACCAATCCGTTAGTTTCTTCCATTACGAAATGAGTCTTCAGGGACTGCGCGAATACGAATGTCATTTCGTGAATACTGTAGCGAGCGAGCGGTCTGATTCGTAGGCATAGTTTATTTAAGGAATGGAGACATATGTCTTCTGAAAAGGACAAAACTGATGGAATGTCTAAGATACGCTCTTGAGGGATCGCAATGTACTCAGAGGGGCCCTTTAAATGAAGTGGGAATGCGTTTACTGTCGGAACTTTTTTCGTCGATAAAAAATTTCAAAAAAGCCGTTGTCAGCTGGCCGGCAACACGGCCAAGCAAAGGTGGGTGGACGGCGTGGAGCAGTGGATAGCCGGAGATGGCAAGCAGTACACGGACATCTACTGTCACGGTAGGTATACGTATCTACATAGGTAGAGCGAAATATCCCCACCGCCATTGAATGGCCAGGTTCGGCGAGCAACGAACTAAGCCTATTTGTTCAAAAAAATCCTACTGAACTAAATTCTCGCCTACCCTGCCTGATTCTCGCCTACTGCCAGGCGAGAATCAGGCAACCGCGCATTTACGCAGTTATGGTTGAGAAAAAAGTTCCGTCCGTCGTCTCACTCCTACTTCCGACGAGAGAGAGAAACGGTATCAAGAGAGTCCTGACAAAGTAGGAATGAGTTTACTGACGGAACTTTTTCGTCAATAATAGCTGAGTTTCGGGCCGGGCTTATTCACTCGGTGTGCCCCTGCACACCACGGTGTTCTGCCGCAATGCAAAACCTTTGGAAAGCGAAAAATCATTCCGACATTTACTAATACGGTAGATCGGTGTGCCGCACAGCACGAATGAAGGATTGGAAATGGGAAGGGAAGGGCTTCAGCTTACGCACTAAAGCTAATATCACGCGCACTCTTATGTTAGGATCTACTAAATAGAAGCTCAAAAAGATGATATTCTTACCATTTTCGCTTTTAAAAGGTCTAGAATGTTGTGACACAGCTATAGCGGACTAAACCGATCCGTCTGTTTCTTTTGTTCCAAAATGAGTCTATTTCGCTCATCTTTGCACACTCTCTCGCCTTATATTCGGAATGATTTGCAGACGGGGATCTTTTTATTCGACTATGGATAGCCCAAACCTCCTCCCTCCTTGCAGTATGCGGCTTCTGTGACCGCAAACCCCTCGAGACCACGGTCCAGGCGAGCTTCCTGGACTGCTCCGCCAGCTGCTCCACCGGCCTGACCCTGTTCGGTCTGAGGAACGGAAGCGAGGACATTCGAGGAGAAACGGTGGACATGATCATCAAGGATACGGTAAGTATTAGAACTATCCAAGAGAGTTCCTTTCACAACTAAGCTGCATGATAAGTGCGAATATCATCTGCAAGTACTCCCACTACTCCCGACCATTGCAAAAACGAAGAAGCTGACGAACCGATCTATTCCACGATTATTCAATTTTTTTAAACTTTTTTTTAACTTTTTTTTACGAATTCGTACTTTTTTCCTAGAAGCCAGGGAGACGATTCCGCTTATTTTCTTTCAGGTTCTCGGCATTGATTCACTGTCGTGTCAGTCCAATGGCGAATGGCTGACCACTACCTCGTGAGGATTTGCTAAGATCAAAATGATAATATATCACAACTGTTTAAATAATATTTATGACAGACCGCCGGTAAAAATGCCGAAGTTCAGCTACCGCAAACTGGGCTGCGGCGTGTGCAAGTACTCGGACGGTTCGAAGCTGAACAAGCCTATCGATGTCAGAGATCCCAATAAAGGTGTGCAGCAGCAAATCATGTTTAATATGCTAATATGCACATTTAGTCTCGGCCGAGGTTAATGGCTGCCTCGTAACCTGCCCGCCATCGCAGGATAAACTGATGGCGAAGCAAATCGGAGCATCGGACTACGAACGGGTGAACGATCGCAATCTAGCGATATCTTTAGTAGAGGAACTGAAAGAAATTTTGTCGATGAGATTGTCGAAATATCGCTATAATTATGACGAAGAAAATCGGTGATTCGGAATTTAGGTATGGTACGACGATCCGTCCAATGTGATGTATGGACGGTACGTCAATGGAGTGTTCGAGTGGAGGAGTCAGAACTCGTCGTACAGTGAAATGTACTGTACGAAATCATGAGAAGACGCGAAATAAGTGATAAAGTTGTGATGCAAGTGACGTACATACAGCAGAGACAACGATTTTTGATAGACCATTACCTTTTCTCAAATTCTACATGCCATGCTTACAAATTGAGAAACTATTTTACGGCAATTGTAGTCTAATCCTTACTCTTCACATTTTCCGCTTTTCTTTCTATTCATACAATACATCATGCGCAGCAGACATCATTGTCTAAAGGTACCTAGACAGGTGAAACCCCCCTTTTCTATACACCAGCGCACTGTGAGATAATCCTAAAATGTTCCTAGCCATATGTTCTCAAGAGCTTTCACTAATACATAAACGTGCATTATCTATTGCTATGAGCACCTCGCAAAATGTGTGAAAATTCGCTCAAAAGGGGGACGTGGGAAGCGTCAGTCTCGAAGTTTTGAACTTTAACATCAACAAAAATTGAATCTCTTCGAGATTACGTAGTTGACAAATTTCAACTCATTTTAATTCTAATTTTTTAGTTACATATCCGCAGTTCCGCAAGGCTTAATTTTACTAATTTTGCCTACTCCTTATGAATGAATGTTTCGTCCCCGCTGACATTCTATGGACAGAGCAGCTTTTAGTCGATTATTATGATTACAGTGGTAAGGCTTCAAGTTTTGACAATAGCTCTCACTGTTGTAAAGGTTGCGTTTTCCTCATATTTGAATTTTTCGTCGCATTTATTACGATATTGGACAATGAAGAAAAGGCGCAGCTGTACAAGACTTTCCAGTTGATGCTTCAGGTATGCCAAATTGTCTATCCTCGAATAGGCGAGCTAAACAACTAAAAAGGATCATTGTTCCGTAACAAAGTGTAACATAACAAAGTGTTTGGTAGACATTGTTTGTTTTTCTCACAATTAAACTGAATAATACTCCGCCCTACCTTTGAGTGGAATAATTGTTTAGGTTTCAGCTCACCTGCATCCTGAATGATATCTGTTCTACCGTAGTCAAACCAATCGTTCCCAGTAGCAAGTACATTGCCTTCTACGCTATCGGTCCTGTAGGAGTGATCATTCCCTTCATCGACGTGATGGTGAAAGTTTAAAATTTGTAAAAAAACAGGAAATTGTAATTTTATAGATTCTACCAAGTTTTTATTCGTGTTTATTATTAAATCATATCGATGATGTCATGATACACCAATTTCAGGCTTTTTACATGCTCTTCATCATCTCCACGTCTCACCTCTACTTCACTTGCATCTACTATCGATATTTGGTGAGCTGCAGGCAGCTGTTTTCTAATGACGTTATTATATAGATGTTCGGCTGTTGCTCAAAGTTTACTCAGTAACTCGAAGATTTAATAATGATGAACGATTCTGCTAAGGAATATAATAAAAATTAAAGGCCCCCTCCGACCACTTTTTGAGCCTATGCTTGTTCGACATCATTGGATCTCAGTGTCCTGAGTGTCGACCAAAATGTAGCAAACATGAAACTTCGCCGTTGCTGAGAAAAAGCCGTGCAAAGATTTCTTTCGTTGTCTGTCTCTTCATTCTCATCTCTTGTCTCTCACAATCAATCAACCGCATGCTAATTGGTTGTACCTAGAAATGAATGAGATGGTCAGAGGGCCCTTTAAAAAATAATAATTCTAGAAATTACAGCTCGCCTCACAACAGTTCGTGAATCGGTCGTTCTTCCTTCGCGTATTTCTGTACCTTCTGTGGATGCTCCTCCTACCTCCCACACTCAATTTACTGTTGCAGAGAGCCGTCACAACTGATCAGGTATTCATTTATTTAGAAATACGAAATGATATGCACAATCAGAGGTTGCGGAAATGATCCGTCAGTTGTCGTCATTCCTTGTTCCGACGCGAGAACGAAGTCCAGACGAAGTGGGAATGAACGATTGCTGACGGAACATTTTCGTGGTGTCAACACGAGAATATGTGATTTGTTCAGGCTTTATTTCAAGACATCTCTTGGATAGCTTGCCGCGCCAACTCAGCGGTGCTCGACCCAAAGCGGGCTGCATTCTGCGCGCTGGGTAAGCGTGGATGCTGTACTTTATTTATTTTCTTACTTAGAAGAGTTTTTACACAAAGAGAAAGTGAGCTGGAAAAAAATTCACCAATAATCATCATTTTTTGAATTTTTTCAAAATTTATATTGTTGCGTACCTAGTAGATTCGGGTCGTCCCACCGACAAATTTCTGATTTTTTAGAAAAGAAAGTGAAAACTCCCGGCGAATAAAACTATAACTGTAGATTTTTTTTACATTTGCTTCAAGACGTCGCATTCTTCTACATCTCATATGCGACTCTCATTGCCGTGATAGTCTCGCGGACCCTTCGTTCGCTTACCGTATCCAACGTTGTGATGAGCTTGAAGACGAGAAGGTCAGTGGTTAGGTCAGCTTTATTATAGTAAAGAAAAAGGAAAGATATAATCGTTACGTTGGTAGCGCCGATTCCTGTGCCTTACATAGTGATCTAATCGACTTCTAGTGTGTACTATGCGAAACTCTGTGAGGTACTGTTCTCAAAAAGCTATCTACATTTTCCCGAAATCTCGTCTTGGAATGAAATGGCATCGTTTCAAAGCGTGAAAAGTTCGCTAAACACCGTAGCGGCGGAATCTCGATATATACCACAGCATTCCAAGCGTTCTAATAACGAATAGCGGTTTCCGCACGTAGGATTTGATCCTGTAGGCGAATAAGTCAACCAAAAATTATGAATTTGAAAACTCAAGTTCGTTGCTATGAGTTCAATAATATCTGAAATTTTTGTGGAGATTTGTTCAGCGACTCTTGAGGAAATTAAAAAATAGTGGTAAATTCGCTATTAGACACATTGTTGACCGGGCGGAATGCTGTGATACGTTAGGATGTTCTAGACTATACTAATCTGCAGTCTCGTTGCAGATTTCAACGCCGCGCCGTCATTTCGCTCATTTTGCAGGTGAGTTTTTTTTTTTGCAAAATATATAACAGTAATAAACAGATAAAGTGAAATAAAATTAAAATAAATGCATAAATAACTCAGCTGCTCATTCCCTCGTGCGCCTTCGTCGCTCCGCTTGCTTCTGTTCTGATGCTAACCTTCATTGGCTCCCTACTCAAGCTCGAACTGCACCTTCCTCCCGGTGGGACATCCATCTAAAGTTGATTATTTTCTTCCTGCTAGCAAATCGCTGAAAATTCTTCGTGTCTGTGTGTATCCGCTCCATACATTACATGACTTTCTTGGAATTTCGACTTTCAAAAACGGTTCCTATCAATTTTCACATCTCGGGGGCGCTATTTTACATTTATATTACTCTAATTCTGTGTCATTATCAATTTTTTGTATTATCAACAGCTAGTGTGGATAAAGAATGAATGAATGAATGCATGCATGCATTTTTCCTCAACTATAGTATTACAGCTGCCACAGCCCTCTCCCTGGCCCTGTCCAATCTGCACTCGTTTCTCAACGCGCTCGTGCTCCTTCTCTCGTCCCCCGCCCGTCTCCACCTCGCCCGTCGTCTCCTCACCCATCCCCGGTCCACCCTCCAGCGGGCCCTCAGGGCAGTCCTCGGGACAGCCCACAAGACGGCCACAGTAACCGCCGACCACAACCTGTCGCATCATATCTCGGTGCCGAGAGTCAGCTAGCGCTTACTTGCGATAAATGGTCTGAATAGACTCGAAATCAATCGCAACCGGCCATTTTTGGTGACCGCCAATAAAGCAAAGTCGTTTAAAATGTTGCGCGCTCTGTAATCCCACTGATTATCGGCTACAGCGGGCATAATTATTACAATATTCACGCGGAGTTTGTCACAGATGCATTTTGATAGATACGCGTTCTAGGAGACTAAAGAGTGGAGATAAGTGCATGGCAGAAGTGACCCTGCTCGCTTGCGTTTCAAAATTTACATAAATATATACGAAACTTACATAAATAATAAATACGTCATCAAAACGGAGAATGTAATGACAAACTGTTTGAATCTTGTAATACCCGCGACTTCCTATCTGGGAGCACAGACGATGGAAGATTTTCCTCAACTAAAGATGTAATAATAACTTCGCTTTTCATTGCGAATCAGTCTGATACGCATTATCCGATAAATCTAGCTCTAATTTATGCTCTAATTTACACAATTTCCTTATTTTTTCTCTTGACCTTTTCTTTCCGTTCTTATGAGACTTTCTTATTAGATAGATAGGCGGCCATCGACCCCGATGTATGATCTGACCTTCTCTCCTTGTTGCACACCGGCACACCTCCCATACCCTCTGCTCCCGGCCCTCCCTTCATTATCTCCCTCTCTTCTCCCTCACCCCTCCCTCCTCCCCCTCCCCCGCCCCTTCCCCTCACTTCTTATCATATCTGCTATACCTGTGGCCGACCTCTCGATAGACCAACCGGTCGGTCCGATCCACCCTATATAAGGAGGCACGATCGGGGGGTCCGGTACAGTCCAAGTTGATCACTGCCCACTCATTAGAGTTTGAAAGCCTAGCTCCTTGTGCCTCAATTTCTCGTCGTGATTAAATTCCTTGTTTCCAACCCTGCTGCTCATCTTCTCCTCAAATACCACTAGTTTTATAGGTCATCTATCCAGAATATTCGCATCTTCCTCTTTCTCACGAACTTGGTATAGTCGCCATCTCCATCTCTGTTCGCCTTCCTTCTGCTATTTCGTTCTCAAATCGTCTCCTTTCAGCATGTCTCCCCTCATCCTTCTCGCTCTTCTTCCGCTGGCTGCATCTCAGATGTTCGGAGGTATGCTAAATATCATTCAAACACGACAAATAGATTTTTACGAATATCTAAAACATTTGGCCCCAAAAATATTCTGCTTACCTCTCACACGCATGCGATTCGCACCCTTCCCTTTTTTCTGCTCTAACCTAAACTCCAATATGCGGCTCGAATCGCACGCCTTTTACTGGCCTCCCACAGGAGGAGGAGGAGGCTACGGGCCGGGAGCATACGGTAACTATGGGGGAGGAGGAGCAGGATACGGTAGCTACGGAGGATACGGTACCGCAGGATACGGTGGAATTCCGGAGTGGGGCATGGAAGAGGGGTGGGCGGCACTCAGCACTCTGGAGGGCATCAGCGAGATGGTGAGTATTATATTACATTTAGCCCTTACCTCATATCCCCGACCCACGTTCCGCTTTTTGGCCACAAGCCAAAAATGGCGTAAGATGGCGTCTATTAGACTAGTAGAGTAAGGAAAAAAAAGAATACGGTAGGCTACAGTAATCCTTGCAGGAGGCAGCCTGGCGCGCGGCTCGGGAAGAGATCAACGGCCGGTCGTACATCCCCTCCCGCTACTTCATGGTCCCCGTACAGGTACGGTAGACCACAAGGGCTACTGTAGGAGGGTTACGGTAGATCTCACCAGATCATATCGCGGTTTATGTCAGCGGCGCCATATCGACAGCCTATCGGCGATCTCTCGTCAGATTCGTAATTACTCAAGAGGACTTCATTCTCATAATCATGAGAGAGAAAGATGGCTAAAGAGAGAATTCGGTTACTGTACACTGAAATTCCCTAGCACGCGGCACCATCGGGAACTTATCCTAGCGGGCTAGGGAATGATTCCCTAAAACAGGTAGTGGGGAATTATTCCCTAGCCGGCTAGGGTATTTTCGCTCATTGTCAGTGTAGTCTGCGTACTACGGTAGTTATCGACTCCGTTGCAGATCATGCGAGCCCAACGCCGAGGTGCCCTTACTCAACTCGAAGTACTGTACGGAGAGGCCGAGTGCATGGTACAGGTACGCATAAAGGAATAATTGCTACCTAATTTGCATAAATCTCGGAATATGCATATGCCAATGGGACCTATGCAAATAATGCAATCGCTACCTAATTATTGGCACAAATCTCGGAATATGCAAATTCCAAAATTCAAATTTCAGGTGGCCGCGGCGCTCAACAAGAACACGTGCAATCTGTCGCGCCGTGGAGGAGCCCAGGCGGTAAGGTTCCATATCGCGTATTTATTAGGGACCAGGAAGCGGACTGCGGAATGCTTCCGCCTTCCGCTGGCTATCGCGCACATTTGCACTTTTGTTTGTGCACTTTATGCTAAATAGCGCAAGTCTAATCAAGAAGGCGCGGAATGGAAATTTGAATACGAGGACCGACCTGCTTATATAGGCAATAGCCGTTTATAAAGGGACATGAAACGTAACCGAAAACTTTGTCCGTTTCCCGCTCCCTAATATTTACCCCCCCCCCCCCTTCTGCCATTTTATCATCTTCCCCCACTATGCACTATGTAGAAGGCCCATTTTGTCCTCAATTTCAAATGCCCCACTCCAATTCCCTACAGCAGCCTCATTCCCCTACCGTACTCCCTCCTACCGTACCCCCCCCCCTCTTCAGGTCTACCGCCTTCAATATGAGCACATTGGCGTCACACCCGTCGGTCGCATTCAGGCTTATCCCATCCGGGGAGGAGGAGGAATGGGAGGGGGCCGGGGAATGGGCATGGGAATGGGCATGGGAATGGGTGGGGGCATGGGAGGAGGCATGGGCATGAACGGCATGGGCATGGGAGGGATGGGAGGGCGGGGAGGATTCTACGGACGTAAGTAGACACGTATGTGACTCGCCCATATGATGGGAGTGGAGTTGTCCACAACTTTCCTTGTCTTTGCTATGCTGCATTTGTTGTTTTGTGTCCGTTGTTTGGTTGTGCTTGACAATATACGCTTGACAAGGAGCCTTTATGCAAGTGAGGTCGTGGTACAGTGTAGTTTGGTCTTGACTCGAGTGTAGTTTGGTCACGACTAGAGTGTAGTTTGGTCTAGGCGGTGGGCGTGTAGACGCACGTTGCGTGCGCGTACTTCTTGAAGATGGCCGTCTCTCCAGTCTCGCTGACGACGGTCTTCGAGTTGTCGCACTCCAGGTAGCCGTAGGGCTGGGCAAAGATCATGCCCGGGTGGGCCTGTGGAAAGCCAGATTATGGGTGGGAAAAAATGTTCCGCCTATTTCCGGCGTGAGAGTGAAGCGCTATGAGAAGAGCAGTCAAAGTAGGTAGTAGTATCGATCATCGCAGTCAAATTCGCGTTTTGACGGCAATGATTTCGTCTTCCGTTGGTTATTTGCACTTTTGGCGGTGCACTTATGCTAACTATCGCAAATCCAAACAAGAATGCGTGGAACTAAAATTTGAATAAGATCACCGACAATAGAAATGAGGTGACGGAGGCTTCTTCAAAAATAGCTAATTGTCCTTTGTAGAGCGACAATCTTTCAACCAGGCTAGCCAGTCATTCTGTTTGAATTGCGCTCTAATACTGCCTTATGCAATGAGATGTCGTGACAATGACAGATGACAATGAGAGCGACAATGCCAATGACAAATGACATACGTATAGCTGGGCGCCCTCGGCGCAGGTGACGCGGCAGGAGGTCTCGTTCACTTGGAGTAGGGACGTGTCGCAGAAGCCGTCCATCGAGGGGCACAGCGCCGACAGGGGACGGGCGACGGTAACGTCGCAGCCACAGAAGACTGAAAGGGGGGAAGATCAAAGATCAAAGATCAAAGATTAAAAGCTCAAAGTTTAAGCCACCGAGGACTGAAGGGGGTATAGGTAGTAGTTTACGGATGAAGAGAAGACTGGATTACATGGAGGATTAGAGAAGAATGTAATTAATAATGGGGAAATAACGATCGGGGTCGGGAGCAAAGATCAAAGATCAAAGATTAGAGATGTAGAGATCGAAGTCAGAGAGAAGCCGAAAACTCACTGAGGTGGTCGACCAAAGCTCCTGCACTGGCGGCGGAGAGGAGAAGCAGAGACACAAACAGCAGATGCATCTGTTATTATGATATTACCATTATCTACAAAGCTAAAACTTTGAAGTTGTTAGCGATAAAGTTTCCCGACAGCTGCCGACATTCCTACTTCGCCCAGACTCTCTTCATAGAGCTTCGCTCTCTCGTTGGAAATAGGAATGAAAGAGCGGTACCTCCGGTCGCCAAGGCTAACATAAATCGAAGTATGCAACGTGCATAGTGCAGTGTTCCGGATTTTAGAACACGTCTCAATGTTGAACATGCATAGTGCAATGGGTAACATCCACCATGCACATAGACACAACCTCTGACGCGTCGCGTACGCGTCCGGTCACCTCGTTCATTTTGAACATTTTTTTTCAGTTTTCTCGTACGTTTCATGGTTATGTTTTCTTCTATTGTTCGTCTAGATATTGGCAGCTCTGAATGAATTGGATTGACTGAAAACGTTTCCGAGGTCTGCTGTTTAAGGATAGCACACCTCCTTTTAATGGTGGATTTTCGTCCCGCAAGCCTTTTCACTTCATGAACCCTTTCTCGTCATCCCATATTGCCCCCCATTGCAGATGCGTGCGGGTCACTTTGAGAAGGTCCGCCAATTGGTCGTAGTCCATCCGGAGTTGCTCGCCAATCTGTGTGGAAAGACGTCGGTCGTGTGGGATGTACTGGTGAGTAGAGTTGATTCTGTGGTGATGAGAGCTTTGCTTCGCGTGATTTCGATCGAAAGTGCAGCAAGACACTTTGCATCATGGAAAGGGCATGTTTAATTTGGCACTCACTTTTTAAAGGGTTCCTCCAAGCATCTCATTCATTTCAAGAGATAGCCAATTAAGAGCGGGTTGATTGATTGTCAGAGACAAGAGAGGAATGAAGAGACGCAGACAGCGAGAGAAATCTTTGCACAGCTTTTTCTCAACAACGGCGAAGTTTCAAACAAAAAGGAGATACCATGAGACTCAAGACACTGAGAGCTATCCAATGATGTCAAAAAATGCATATGGTAGATATTGCCTGGAGGGGCCCTTTAAGTTGCCATTTTGCCAATCACTACGAAGCAATCTTCCCATCATTCATTTTGCTAAAAATCAGTTCAGCAGCGACCACCATCTCAAGTCAAGCAACTCTCCAAGGACACATTCAAGATGCGAGAGACGGACCGAGACCCCGAGGAAACGACTATTCTCGATATCCCTTGTTCTTTTCTTGAAATTATCTTATGTTTCGAATCACAGCATTCCAAGCGTCATAATAGCGAATGGCGGTTTTCGCGCATAGGATCCGATCCTGTAGGCGAAGCAGAAATCGACTATCTATGAATTTGAAAACTTAGATTCACATCTATGAACTCAACAAGTTGCGAAAATTTGGATCAAATTGGTTCATTCATTCTTGAGAAAATTCAAAAATAGTGGTTAATTCGCTATTAGACACATTCTTCACCGGGCGGAATGCTGTGGGTAGTTTTGTTAGCATAAAGCTGATAATGAGAACCGCGTCCAAACAAGGATAACATACATGATGTAATGGTTGACACGTATAGCGCAGAATACAAACGTGCATTGTGCAGGTAAACATGCATCGTGCATATTGCGAACATAAATCAAGTATAGCATATATAGTGGAATAAACCGATCCATCAGTTTCTTTCGTTCCAAAATGAGTCTAATTCTCTCACTTTTTCACGCTTTCTCGCCTTATATTCGGAATGATTTTAGTACGAATCTCTTTAATCCACTATATGTTAGCAAGCCACATCATGCGTGCTAGCTCTAGTGACCGGAGACACTTTGCTCAACCATACCCGAAGGGGAGACCGACAATAACTCTTTTGCGAGGTATTAGGATTATCAGGAGGAACCGGATCGTAGATATTCCTAGATCTAGCTTCAATACGCAAGGGAGCACGAGTGGCGCAATATTCGCTCTGTAACGAAGCACAATAATGCGCAAATGCTATAGCGCCTAGTTTATTTTATGAAATAACCAGGTGGACAACGCTAAATCACAGAAATCGCAACAGAGCAGTTTGGTAATAATTCGACAGTTCGACGTGGACTGCTACAGTTGGCTAACACCCCTCCCCCTCCCTATCGCTTATGCAAATTGGAAAAGAGGTTCTACGGGACAAATAGGCGAATGGAGCTCAATTCGCTGGCACTAAGTCTCTTTCCAAAATAATCATTATCGCTTTGACGGCTTCTTTTGTTCTCCTCTTCGAGCTTGCGATTCGTGAACTCCTCTGGTAGGCTGAGAGAAGCTGCAATGCAATGCACAGTCGGACGGGACCCTCAATTTGGCACGGTGCAAAAATCACGCAATTCACAAAATATAGGCGCATCTCCTACTATTCATTCATAAGCGTAATTTCTAACCACATTTGAAATAACCGTCCATTTTCACGGTGTGATAGGGTGGGGCTAGTCTATTGTGGCCATTCGGCTCCGAAATGCATTAGCTAAACTCATAGGAAATGTTAGTACAGGAAATATTTATTTTGTAACCAGTTTTACATTTGCTGTTTTAGTTTTGTGACTAATGTCCAAGGTTTATTCGTTCACTTGTCTCTTTCAACTGAACTTCAATATACTCTTGTCAGGGTGGATAAGCTACACTGAGAAAAATGTATGGCAAAAATTTGTCCCATAATATTACGCGTACAAGTTAATGTTTGTGTCGTTCAAATAACACAGCAAGTTCTTTATCACCCCCGTTCGGCCACTCGGTCCACAGTCGTCGTTACAGTTGCAAAACGTACATAATTTAAATATAAGGCAAAATTTGCATATTATTAATCCCCGTCTATGCATTCGAGTAGTGTAGCATACAAAATTTAAAAATCATAATAAATTAGCATATTATCCTTTTATGCCATGAGACAGGTGGCCCTCTTGTAGTAGTTGTCGAAGGCACGGACTCCCGATTCGCTCTCGAACTCGCCGTCCACACAGACGAGGTAGTCATAGGGTGTCATCACGAGGTTACCCGGATTGGCCTCAAGCAATTATAGTGGATTAAGCCGATCCCTCCGTTGCTCTGATTCCAAAATGCGTCTAATTCTCTCACTTTTGCACACTCTCTCGCTTGATATTCGGAATGATTTTACGACGGATCTTTTTTATCCACTATATTTCATTTTTTGGCAAATTGACAAAAAGTAAATTAATTTCTATTTTGTGCGCACTCTGTTCATGCCGCTTTGCTTCTTGGCGAAAATAGGAATGAGGCAACTGATGGAACATTTTCGGGAACCGTAGGCGGAAGCTTTTACTGCTCACGGCCAGAGCATTAGGTTCGAGTTTTTGCGTTGTCTAATTCCTATCTGGTACAAGCCGAAGCGGTACGACGAGAGTGCAGACAAAGTAGCAATGAGCGCTTACTGACTGCACGGTCTCGTCAGTATCTACGAGGATCACGCCGTGGAGAACTATTCCCCAACCGGCTGGCTGGAGGCAATTTTATACGCTAGCTTCAACTGACGTAGAACTGTGCTCCGCCCGTGCAGCGGACGGTGCAGTTGTCGTAGTCGACGGAGAGCAGGTCGATGTTGCACCGGGCGTCGCCCGTCGGACACAGCGCCGGCTTCTGACGCGCGACAGAGATCTGGCAGCCGCAGACGCCTGGGGGCATGAATGCTGTTCTTAGAGGGGGAAGGGGAGCTGGGCACACAATGTTCTAAGTGTAAAGCGAATGAACCAAAATATTTAGGGTACTGTGTTTTCCGTGCGAGAGTTGTAACCGAAATCAGAGTTAGTTTTCGGCATCTCATTCGCTTAGCATTTGCACTGTTGTCAGAACATTGTGGGCAGTGCTACAGGAGCCGGTGAAATAGAAAGCCGCAGGGGGAGGAAGATTGATTGATTTATTCACTTTTTCATTTTTTATCCAACCTTTTATTTATCCAGAAAAGTGAGCACTTTTTGCGATCACCACTAGTGTTGATCAAATGAAATTTTTTGTCGAGTCAAAGGATTGACGGATTAGCGTGCCCATTCTCCGTCGAGTCTATCATTTGATCCCAAACATTTGACCCCGAGCGGCGAAGGCCGAATGATTTGAGAAAATGTCAAACGTTTGACGGATTTGCATGGGAAACGCGAAAAGGGGGTAGGAGAGAGGAAAAAATGACTGATAATGGATTTATCCGTTATGCTTATTAGCTATTTTCAACCGCGAAGAGCAAGAGACGAGGAAAGAATAAGTGCGGAATTCATTCCCCGTTCAAAACAGAGATATCTCGTCACATTCTAATTTGTAAAATGTTTGACCCTCGCGTCAAAGCTTCGAACGCCGGGCAGGGATAACGAATGACTATTTGACGCTCTCTCCTCTCCCTTTCGCGAGACTCACTATTTAATTTGACCAGCTCTAATCACCACACCTAGCTATTGTCGATCCTCGCATTCAAATTGGCGTTCCGACGGTAATGAATTCGTCTTCCGCTGGTTACCGCGCATATTTTTCACTACACTTCTGCTAAATAACGCAAGTCCAATCACCAATGCGTGGAACGAAAATTTGACTACGAGGACAATAGCCCTTTCAGATTTCTCTCATTATTCGCCACTATTACTCTAAAGGCACCAGGTTCTGGGATACAGACGAAACGATTACGCCTTCCCCTTCTCTCTGCAGTGGATATAGTGGATTGAAAGGATCCGTCAGAAAATCATTCCGAGTATAAGGCGAGAGAGTGTGCAAAAATGAGAGAAATAGACTCATTTTGGAACGAAGGAAACTGACGGATCGGTTTATTCCACTAAACTATAGTAATGAAAGTTATGCGTCGCGGTGATGAAAGATGTATTAGAGATAGGCATTGTACTGACCACTACTCAATGAATTAGGTAGTTTTGTATCCTTCTTACGCCTAGCACTGTATAAATTAGCGATGGAATGCAGTTCTACTTGTAGTTGTTCCTAAACTTACGAATCGGAGGTAGCCAATTTGAGCAGGACACTGTAGCGACGAAGCAAGCAGCGACGAGGAGACTGGTCGTGTTCATGCTCGACTGAATACATAGATACACACAACATCACGTAAAGGGTCAGATGTACGAAAATATCCGAATGAACTGCCAACAATGCGGAGCAATTTCGTATTCTCCCACTTACACAGCCTCTCTTGTCTGATATGCAGAATGATCTAGAGTCGCATCTTTACAATACACTTTACAATAAAATGAAACGAGAGAAGAGGAAGCGGTATATCGAAAGGTTCGCGGGTAGGGTCTTCTGAGCAGTCGAGGGGTGAACGGTGGGGCGTTGATTCCGGTACCCATCGAAATGCTGTGATTATGCAAATCGCCGTTATCATCCGATGATGCAATCGATAGCGGGAATTGCGACGAGTCTTCTGTATAATCGCCAAGCGTCTGGCAGCGAGGGGGAAACTGTTTACCGAATTATCGATAGGATTTACGCCTTTCATAACACCATGTGGATTTCTTGAACTCTACTTTATCCTCCATTATTTCACTATTCTTCACCACGCACAACGTTCTAGACCTTTGGAAAGCGAAAATCATAAGGATGTCATCTTCTCCGAGTTCCATGAAGCTCTAGGTGGTTGATAGAAGTTAGGTTTATTGCCTAACACCATCCCCTTCCCCTCTACTTCATGACAATTTATTCGTGATGCGCGACACACCCATCTACCGTATTAGTAAATGGCAGAATGAATTTTTTGCTTTCCAAAGGTTTTGCGTTGGGGGCAGAATATGTACCGTGCACATTCTTGCCTGCCCAAACAAACGTGATGTTTCACTGCACCGATATCCCAAAAGCTTTATTATATATCCCTTGCCAGAGCTATCTATGACCACAGAAATGCTCAATAGTATAGTGGAATAAACCGATCCGTCAGTTTCCTTCGTTCCAAAATGAGTCTAATTCTCTCACTTTTGCACACTCTCTCACCTTATATTCGGAATGATTTTACGACGGATCTTTTTAATCTACTATACCGTACTCTTCATATTACAGTACCCCCCCGGTTATTTCGTCAGACAGGTCGCTCGCTTGAACTGTGCAGTCTGCGCCCTCTCTGCCTGGTCGCCGACGAAGACCTTGTTCTCGCACTTCAGATACCCGTAGGGCGTCATGTCGAGCGTGCCCGGATTCGCCTAAAACAAACATCTTCAATTGTTGTGAAAATCGGTTTGTGCTGTGATTACTAAGTGAAATTCTTTTGCATGCCTCCAAAAATCGACAGTAACCGCTCGAGTATCTAGCGAAGTAAAAGTATCCGTCAGTTTATCATTCCGATTAGCTGGCGAGCGAGTGTGCAAAACTGAGAGAAACAGACTCATTTTGGAAGCAAATAAAGTGACGGTCCCGGTTTATTCTACTAGGTATAATATAGAAAGCTCACGTAGAACTGTGCTCCCTCGGTGCAACGTACGGTGCAGTCCGTGGGGTCCGTGACCAGAAGGTCGATATTGCACCGGTCATCGTGCGTCGGGCACAGGTCCGCCTTCTGCCGCGCCACCGAGATCCGGCAGCCGCACACCTCTGCAATGAGACTCCTGTCATTCGAATAGCAACGTCAATGACAGCCCTGCCATTGTCACTGTCAAGATGACGTAAACTGCGCACTCAGTGGCAGTCTGAAGACGGAGCTCGATGCAGTGGCGACGAGGATGACGAGAGTGAAGGCGAGAAGAGAGTTCATAATAGTCTGCAATTGCCTTGAAGTTGGCAAGCCGAAGAGTGCAGCAGAATTCTGAGCTCCACGACTGAAATCAAGTGAAGTTTACTCGCAATCTACGTAATTCTAAAGTATATATATGGACAAGCACTTATGGTTGCGATGAAACAGGAAAAAGCCAGGGAAGGAGTACAAGGGGCTAAAAATCTTTAGAAGATATCGACTCTGGACGTCAGCGACGCCGCTTTTATGCGGAAAATCGGCGGCTGACCAAACACCAGATCGTTTGGGCTATGTGGGGAATGGCATTGGTTAGGAGGAGCGACAAGGGGGGGGGGAAGTAGGCCCTAACAGCTTGCGAAAAGCCTAGGATACGGGCGGGAATCGGAGGAGTCTTTGGACACTGGATGAATGGAAGAATGGAGATGCACAGGTGTGTTCTCTTGGCCGATAAATAGCTCTAAACTGATAACCGACTCCGTCATGCTGAATGCTAATGAAAAAAAACTTTAATTTTCACCTTTCCTAACAATAAGAGGGAACGGAACGGCATGAAGAGAGCGCATGCAAAATAAAAATTGGTCAATAATATGAAAGGAATGAGAAGTGGCTTGACAATGGTTGGTGTGATGGAGCAATGCAGGAGGCGACTTTTATAAACAAACTGTTCGCGTGAAAGCAGAGAGATGTGTTCCGTAAATAGTCGTAATCGTAGTCGGTTTGTGACTCATACTGCGTACTGTTGATGACTGGACCCGCTTACGATGATATCTATTTTGATGGAAATAAAGAGAAGACGCTGTCTATAGTGACGACAAGCGAAACCGTCACAATGTATCGATCAGCTTATGTAAATGTACGCGTCTGCCTTTGAGGGTGGATAAAGTCGCGGAAAACGGAACGTACCTATACGTCTGCTTTACGAGTTGCGCTGTTTACGAGTTGGGCCAATCTCATTGGTGAACATGGGGGTGAGAGGTAAATATATAGTAAATATCGTACACCTCGAAGACTGGTGGACAAATCCGGGACTGGAACGTCCAGTCCCGGAAAAAGTGAGACAATAGCTTCATGGCTTAAAAAGGAATATCTAAGCCTCAATCATTATAAATTTGGATTCCCCGTAACCGATTTCTATGCGAGGTATCAACAGATTTTGAAAAAAACTGCAATTTATATAGATTACGGTAAAGAGTTTTGCGTGATACTCCAGACTACGGTACTGGTCGATTTCGCTTGCGCGTCTCAAACTTCTAGTACTCGATGCCAATAAAGTATTTGCAATAATCTAAAAGGTAAATAGAAAACACATCACAAATATGAAATAAGACCCGACCAGAAATCAATCAGCGAAGCGACGCTCACCACACAAGCGAAATCGACCAGTATCTGGAGTATCACGCAAAACTCTTTACTGTAATCTATATAAATTGCAGTTTTTTTTTCAAAATCTGTTGATACCTCGTATAGAAATCGGTTACGGGGAATCCAAATTTATAATGATTGAGGCTTAAATATTTCTTTTTGAGCCAGGAAGCTATTGTCTCACGCTTTCCGAGACTGGACGTTCCAGTCCCGGATTTGTCCACCAGTCTTCGAGGTGTACGATATAGTAGAACGATATAGTAGAATATAGTAGAATCGCAAAAAGAGATGTGTGGAAGATCAATTGCTCGAATGCTTTAACGATTGGTCGAGTGAACTAGACAGAGGCAAAACGATAGATGTTGTGTACTTTGATTTCGCCAAGGCGTTTGATAAGGTCAGTCATCAGAAACTGATTTATAAGCTATCCGCTATGAACATCCCGAAACTAGCAGTGGATTGGATAAGGGAGTACCTCTCCAGCAGGTCCTTTAAGGTTAGAGTGAGTGGGGTGTTCTCTCAGTCTAAGGATGTAAGTAGTGGAGTGCCGCAGGGTTCCGTATTAGGGCCTATCCTGTTCAACCTTTTCACGGCTGATTTATCACAGGTTTTAAGTGGGTTCTCTGGTAATTTCCACCAGTCTGTTTCCAGACGGACACACAGTAAAAGTGAACCCAACTATATTTCCAGTCTGTTTACATACGGTCGAAATGTCCCAGACTGTTTCCAGACATCAGTTTGCGATAGTTCGGGCCTGGTGTACCCCGTGGTGCGCCTACCGTAACTCAAAAACCAGACTGTTCCCAGATGAGAAAATGGCGGGAAGTTGCCGTTCTCTTTTCATGATCTTTGTTTAATTTTCGTTATTGCATTTAAGGGTCGTGCATTTGCATTACAAATTGTCTAGGAGTTTTGTCGCAAATCCGATTGCAGTTTCGTGCTATCACCAACTTTGTTTGTGCAACCATTTGCTTTGCAAAACCAGTTCCGCTTCCCGTTTGCAAAACTGGACGAAATCTTTGAAATGCACGTCTTTTAAAGCTATCGTCTCCACTTTTCTTTGTTCTTGCAGAAGATAAGAGAAATTAAGGCATGTAAATTTCGCGATGATGCTCGCGGATTCGTAAGCGACTCGATCCGAGCACGGACTCAACTTCGCTGCCTTCTTCTCCAGGTCTCACTTTACGCTTTTTCGTTCGTAGTATATAACTTAAGCAAACAATGGGTGAGATGGTAATGATTTTGGTGCGTTTAACCATAAAAACAAAACTTTTTTCCGTTCCTAATAACTAATGCGCACAACCTTAATAATAAGGTTTTCAGTTTTGCCGGTCAAGGTGCTGCCCTGTCGAGTAGGATGGACATGACAGAGGCAGACTGGAGGGAATTAGGAGTAGGTGAGTTGTTTGTTTCGCTGGTTTTATGTTTTACCGAACTAATTGGAAAGGTGTGATTTTTTAATTATAATACTTCTGTTCTGTTTCTGAGGTGGGCAAAGGCACTGCATAACTTCACAAAAATTACTGCTAAAAATGACTGCAATGCGGCATAGAATTCAAAGATAATGCTTAATAGTATTCAAATAATTCAATGCCGTGGTTCTTTTTACTTGCTGTCATGCATTGAATACCGACGGCTGGAAAAAAGTTTTTGAGGGTAGGGAGATTCATTTGCTATTTAGAACCGGGAGCGGATCCTACTGTAGTGAGGGCCGTTGACGAAGGAATGATGACTATCGACGAAGATTGTGAACGCGAAGAGGAAGGGGATGAATCGAGTCAGTTTGACGATTCAATGGGCTATGAGCGGATGGAAGAAGATGCATGTATTCAGGTTAGTTCTAGTGGCAAACCGGGTCGCGTCACACACGCGCAGCGCGCAGCACTCAAACGTCGCGGTCGAACTTTTTGGCGGGAGAGTTTGAATGGGCTGTTGTGAATTGAAGAATTTGAATCGCTTACTGACAGCACGGCGTGTTACGGCAGTTAATTTGTACCGATCTCATGCATATGAAATGTATTAGCCACAACATGTTCCGTGCAAGATATTCATAAGGTAGCCCAATGCTACCATAACCCTTTTATTGTTGAAAAAGCTGATTATTTGCCCGTTTGCAACCCATTCATTCTGTAATGAGCTGCAACCCATTACAGGTTACAAAAATGTGAATGGGCTTTATTTTTCTAAATAAAAAATCGATGTATAATATATATAATATAAAAAATGTAAAAAATACTGCGAAGTTATCTAAAGTTAGTTCGGTTACCGTATATTTGACAACTCATTCGCAGTCAAGTATAAGGTAACCGAACGCTATCCTCTTCTTAGAGTTTTGATGCTGCGGAATGCTGTGGTAATAGCCATGTCATTCATTGCTGTTTCCTTCTAAGATAAATTTGTGTTCATCTGTACTCGTCCGCGGCAAGTTCGCGGACGAGGTGATTGGCAGTGATTTTACTCTGCTTATTGTTATACGCGGAACTTCCCGCTTTAATTTTGCTCCAATTAGTTATAATGCTAATATTTTAGTAATATTTGAACAAATACTAGACATTGAACAAATACTTAACATTCGAACATTAACTACACGTATTAAACAGCACTAATCAAAAACGCAATCTTCAATTCCAAACAACATTCAAACAACAACAATAACAGAACGTAACATTCAAACAACAAGTAAGTAATGTCGCATTTTGCAGTTAATGGATGAGCTAGAAGAAACCCTACGGTCTTCTAATAGCCTGGAAGATGTGAACCTCGACGATCTGCTTTCAGCTGTCTTATCATTACAAGATACGAGCCCAGGTTGATCCTTCTCGTGAAAAAATGTAGTGTTTTATTTAGAATCGAAGTTTCTCTGCTTATGTAGTGTGGAGAACAAACAACTATTTGAACGCGGTCGATTACTCATCAAAAGGATTTTGTACTACTTGGAAGCTGTCGGATGGCAACTATGTGCCTTTTGCGGGCTCAAACTCCCGACGAAGACGACGGAATGCTGTAAAGCTAGGTGCTATCCTATTCAGATAGGTTTCCTTTGACTTCTGCATTTACAGTCATCCTCTCTCCTCTAAAAGAAGTCGACAGATTCATATTGTCAAGTATTCCGTCAGTATTCAGTTCAAGGTTCTTTGAAAGCAATGCTACTAAGTAAGTTTTTGTGTATCTTAGGAAATTATCGGCGGTCATCTGGAAGAGGTTGTCAAGCTGCACGACAAACTGCATAACGGGAACATAGATGGAAGTGATTTCCACAGCTTCAACCACTTCCGTCGTAATATGGAAACGCCTTTGGACTTCTCCCAGAAGAAGATAAAGATAGCATTGTCGCTATCCTTAGACGCATATCCTTATGCGTCGAATGGGAAGTAAGGCTGGTTTTCCTCTGTCTGATAATTTCCGTAACAGGGGATTCGCTGTCCCTGTGATGTTTTCCATTGGTGACCTACCCGCGAGTATCCGATCACGACCTTCATGCATTGTGCTCGCCATGCTAGTTGGAGGAGGCGTCAAGAAGCCTCTTCCGGAAATCTGGAGAAATTTGCTCACCGTTGTGAAGCAAGAAATCGAAGATCTACAGATTTCCGTAGGAATGTGGAAATGCACTTTCTACATAAGGAATGGCTGTCTTGACGCAGAGTGTGTTAGAGATATGTATCTTTTCGCTGGATGGGCAGGGTACAACGGGTGTTCCATCTGTCGGCACCCGGGTGTACGGGCCGGAAATGCCATGAAGTTCCCTCCCCTTTCAACTGGCTTGCCTGCCAGTAAGTATTTATTATGTATTAGGTGTTCAATAGTAGGAATGGTTTCTCTGCAATCTAATGCTTCTTACAACTGAATGCTGACTTGCAGCCAGAAAGGTGGCCGAGAACATTTCCGATGCTTCGAACAGTAGCGCAGGCTTTAAGGGGCTGTCCTTCATGCACAATGTAAGGACGTTTGCAATGCATGGCGTGAGCATTTCATATTTTAAGATCTTGCCGTTTTCGTCCATCACAGTGGATGCATTGCACGTTTTGGATCTGGGCGTAATTAAGACCGTTATTGAAGGCAATTCAGACGGGTCTTCGAATGTGTATCTCTTTTTAAGGCATGTTCAAGCCTAAGAGTGTGTGGTATGGGGGCTCTACAATCAGGAACTATGTGGATAGGCTTTCTGTATCACTTCCGGAAGGTTACCGCATTCCTAGGCGAATCAGTGACTCTCCGCTCACTGGATCCGACTGCGCATCTGTAAGTGCAGTCATTAGCAAGCAATAGGGTTCGGTACTTTCTAGCATTGCATGACAACCGTCGTATATGCCTGTCTTTGCGATTGGTTGGGAAAGGATCCCAAACAATCATTCCTTCCTTTCACATTGGCTGTCTACATTGCATATATGAAGAGGAGATTCATCGATGCTGCAGACATCAATCGTTTGTCACATGTTATGCTCCATTGAAGCGTAGCTAACCTACATTTCAAGGCCGGACACGCCATTTCACTGTTTCTACAAAAAGAAGCAGGGAATGAGGCCTTTACGTGGAAAATGCACGTAAGCCTGGTACTTGGGAGAACTGGCAAACGTATGTGCTTGTAGGTGGCGTTGATGGATTTGCCTCGCACCATTTCGGAATGGGGCATGCCCTCCGATAATTCGATGGCGCCTTTTGAGAGTGTCAATAGGTGCGTGCAAGTTGTGTGCGCTTCTTGACTCCCACATTCAGAATCATCAGCATTGGGAGATCTCGCGCAGCAACTCGAGGATATGAAGAGGCACAGAGTATGAGGTAGCTTTAATAGATTCTCCTATGCGTCATTACATTATTAAGACACATCGTACGGTCGTATGTTGAACGCAAACTGGACATCGGGCCGGTGACGGGTACTATTAGGGAGAAAGCAGCCACTTTTTTCACTAGATTTCGCCCTACTAAGGAAGTCGTCTTGTCGCCCTCTTTGAGTTTGTTGAGGCCTGTATCTAACTCTACTTGTGCTTTTGGGACAGTGGTAGTTGATGGTAGGCATTTTAGCCTAGGAGATTATGTTAAACTAGTAGACGGTACATGGGGTATCATCAGGGAAATTGAGGGAGCATCATCTGTTACTGTATCTGTAGATAAGGTGCTTGTGTCATCTGTATGGGATGAAATTGAGAACAGGCTGACTACCAAGCCTTACGATCAAATGCTGATCGATAGTATCAAAGTGTTTTCCGATCAAACCTTTGTTCTTATCAAATCTTCTTCCTCGCGTCAAGTTTATTTGCCAGACCAGATACTCTGTCGTTGTGCACATACTCACAGTAAGGATAGTTCGTACATATTATTGTCTGCTTTGTACTTCAGGAACACTTATGAGTGATAGGTAGAGTGTTTTTTTACATTTCAATTGATCCCTCGCTCATGGCATAAATATTCTATGGTCTTTTTTCGTTAATCTGATGTTATATGGCGTTTGCACGCTATCATACTTTAATTCATGGTTTTCTTTAGCTGAATTGATTTTAAGGATGCCGAAAATTAGAGTGCAAAAAGTAGCCTCTTCTATAAACCCTATTGACCTCTGGTCTACAGCTCTAACGAAGGCTTCGGGTTCTACGGAGATAGAGCAGTATGCGAAGGTCCTTGACATTCCTGTACGTAGAGAGATTTTTTGCTTCAGGTAATACTCGACGAGCAATTTGAGAGGGACGAATTTGTATTCGCTAATGTAGACGGGTGTTTCACGAAGACTTCAGTACCCGATGACCCTCTTGAACAACAGCGCAACATGAGATACTGTACAGCAGGCCTTGCTACATTGGTTAGACAGGCAATGCTTCCTTCATAGTTCTCTCTCTTAGTTCAATCGAAATATGTCGATTCTCGAGAGAAGGGAGAAGCAAATGCAATCTTTGATTGCTGCTACTGCTGCATCAAATTCCACGGTATAACTTGTATACGTGATACAAATTAATACTAATGACGTAGTAAATTAGTGCATGCAGGGTGCTCGGTCGTTCTCTGTGGATCCTGGGAGACTTATCAATAGAGATGACCTTACGTGTCCCATGCCCGGTTGTCCAACTAAGCAAGTGAATTTCTCGAAAGCTGCTGAAGACGTCGTTCCCACTGGTGGCGATGCCACTAAGCAATTCAAAGCTCTCGTTAGAGCTCTGACAAGAGCGGTTGGTTAATGATTACCAAAGGCCTTAACGAGATCTTGTTTTAGACAGTCCCCGAATCTTTCCTTCGTTTGTACACTCCCTCTACGGGCTTCTATCTCACCTTTCCCAGGGCATTCATTGCCATGCTTCGGAGTTAGTCTTTTTGACTAATGCGATAGACTTCTCTCAATGCACACTCATTGTAGAGTCCTGTATTTTGGCGTGCGGAGCTGATCAAGCTTCTTTCACTGAAGCGAGCAATGTTGTGAAGAAGGCTGTCAACGACTGCCTTCGAGATCTAACGTTGGTCCATAGACGGTCCATTTTTTAAAAAATTTTTTTGAATTAAGGACGGAATCCAGAAGACATTGTACTCCCGAAGAGATAATCACGGCGGCCAAAGCCGATGGATTCGTTGAACAAATCACGATGTAAGTATTAGGTAATGGGCATAGTGTTACTAGGCTTTTGCTTGAAGGGAACACCTCAACGGAGAGCAGAAGCAGAATGTCAAGACCGGTGTGAGGAGGAGGTCCCTCGATAATAAACAAACTAAGTAGGCGGAGATTTTTGAAACTTTATCAGTAATTTAGGATTTATACAAGCCTGTTAACTAAACAACAGCACCCGCGAATTTGATAGCTGCCCTCCTTTTCATACAAGTTTACTACAAAGCAGCGGATAATAATTGCTTCGTTCAGAAGGGAACGAAAGGTTTTCGAAAGGACTGTCGAAGATACCGAGAAGATAGTGTGAGCCATGTGTTTTTTTAACATTTTCTTCCATATCTAATTCTTAAACGAACAACCTTAAACGAAACTAAACGTCCAACCGACCTACAACTTAATGTCTTTTGCAGTGAACAACCCATACAGTCTATAAGTTATGCTACAACTGAGACAACCAGTGTCGTCGACCAGACTAGGTAAACAATGTATGCATTACAATACAGCTAAATCGTAATGATTTTACGACAACAAAAATCTGTATGAAGAAATTGCTTTTAGAATTACACTCACTGAGCTCAATTCTAAAGAGCGTCAAACGGATGAACCGAGCTCTGCAGAAAACAGGTACATTCATCTCTCAGAGGTGCTAGAGGGTGTGATCTTTATAACTAATCATAATATTACCCCTTCACAAATCATCGTCTTCCCATCAATTTTTTACTTTCAGCAATTTCTTCGCTCATTCATCTACAAACACGTACGATAACCCGATGACCGATTTCTCAACGTTCTTCCATTCTCATACAGATTAATCTCTGTTTCATTTGTTAGCCCTTGCTTAATGTGCTTATTATTTGAATCGGTTTTGTTTATCCCAGTGTTATTTGTTCACCCTTACTTAATTTGCTTTGAATCGGCCAATTTATTTGTTCTTGTTGGGATAAAATAAATATCCCCCTTTTTACTGCTATAAGTACAGATATGGCGGGGAGGGGG